>WEIS01063651.1:359-23463 GCA_013389965.1 Todus mexicanus
AAATTATATAAATGAAAAATGCTTTTTTGTATGTATGTATAAAGATGTGAAAGACATCTCCAAAATATATTCTCATGGGGTTATCCATGTGTATACAAGAACAAGTTATCCTGCCATTGAGTGCTGGCTTACAGAACACTCTCGAATAATATTTTGCAGAAGCAAACACAAGAAATTAATAAATAAAACTAATCTTTAGTCTACCAGAGAAGAACATGTTTTTGCTAGAGAGGGAAATGTCTAGAATATTTCAAGTGTATCATCAGGATGTTGGAGATTTTCACTGGTAAGGCTGTACGGAGATTTCTGAGAAGGTGCATAGAAAATNTTTCACTGGTAAGGCTGTAAGGAGATTTCTGAGAAGGAGCATAGAAAATCCCTTCCCAGAGGCTTGGAGGCTGATTCCGTTTGTGTCCTTGAGGTGATCTGGTCCGCTTCTCAAGTTTTCAAAAAAATGGTCAGTTTTCAGGGTTTTTTTTCTCCACCTTTCTGGAAGATGCCAGGTTCCCAGATAATAAAACTCAAGAGGGTGAATGTTTTCTGTGAATACTGTATTTCCCTTCCACTTTCACTGCCTTTGCCTTTTTCCTTAGAGAATTCAAGTAAGAATTTCTCTGAAGATCACTTTTTGCATCAGATCTAATAGATAGCTTTTGACGTCAGCACAGGATGCTAATCAGAGTGAAATCATCTGGGCTTGTAATGGCTGCTAAAATGCACAGAATATCATTAAAATGTTTTGCTGTGTATGTAAGACAGCTTAATTAAGCTAATACATTCATAATTGCTGTGTATTTGTAGACGTTTATGCCACCAGCAAACAAAAAAAACTTGGAAAGCTTCACTTTCATGATGAGTTTGATAATATTAACATGTATCTAATGTCAACATGCACTCTACCTGTGCAGGTCAGAAGGTGTGGGGCTAGTAGGCTTCAGTTCACTCCCCTTTTTATAAGTACTTTGTATTTTGGGTTGACCTTCACTTTTTTTTTTTCCCCACTGAGTCTAGGATGAGTTTGCTAATAGGCTAAACCAAAGGTCTGCTACTGAAATTTCCCATTATTAAAATTTACATTTTCTTTAAAAATAACATTTCATCTGTCATGCTAGAGCTCTTAGTTAAAAAAATGGCAGCAAATCTCTAGACTGAAGTGCACTTGAGAAGCTCATTTTTTAGGACCGTTCAATTCATTGCTTTTGACTAAACCACAAAATTTTTGATTACGAGAATAAATATTGGAAGGGAGGTTAAAATATACTTCTAACTAGGAGGGCTCAGGTTAATTTGGTGTTGATGAAAGAGAGCTGAATTTTTAATGTCAGCCTTTTTATAGTCTTTTTAAACATTGCCACTAAATGCTTTATTGCTTTACAAGCATCCGGTTGGCGATACGTCTTTACCTGGTATTGTTGGGCACTTTCTTGCTCCTGGCCTGTTTACTGGTTAAACCAGGGGGGGGACAGAGCTCATGTCTCCTCCTTTTGTCAGCCTCGATGTTGCTGTCTAGCTGCTGCTGGATGAAGACGTAACTCCCATTTTCCAGAAGAAATCCATCACCTTGCCTTAATCACTGAGCTGTAGGAATAAACGTGAAGTAGTGCCTGGTTATACTTAATGTGGGTGTATGCATACATCCTATAGCTAAAGAATACTTTAACAGCTAGGTGTGAGACTGGAGAGGGCTGTTACAGATAGATGAACCAGATGGATTTAATACTGCGTAATCTTCCTGGCCAATCTGTGGAAGAAGTTGTAATAATTAAAAAAAAAAAAAAAAATAAAATAAATGAATTANNNAAAAAAAAATCTAATTAATGTATTAATGGAAGACACGTAAGTGTGATTTTTATTTAGTATATGAGCTTTCACTGTATAGTTTCATTCTGATAAATATAGACCTGGAAGAGGAGAAAATAGAAACTGCTTTTGGACAAAACAATACTACTGATTTAGAAACCCAGACTACAGATCTAGTTTCCTTGTGAATTAAGAAAATAATTAAATAATTGGCAGTTATACCACCAGCAACTTCAGTCTGTCTGTGTTCTTCATTTTTAGCCCAAATAATGAAACTAAAATCACTTCGTTTTTCAAAACCTTTGAAAGCCTTAGAGACCAGTGAATATTTCCTTATGTTTTTTTCCTCTCCTGTTCATTACTGTAGGAAACAAATACATAAGCAGAAATCAGCCAGCAAGTCTGTACTGTGTGGGAACCCTGGGGAACTCTGTGCTTTAAAAATGTATGAGGCTCTGTCCACTGAGTTGTTATTAGCTGCTAAAGGCCACGTGTTTTGACATTGTTCCTGAAAGTTTTGCCTTTAAACCCAGTGACCGCCTGATTTTGGTATCGATGCACACTTTCTTCTCGAATATGGTGAAAAAAGGTAGAAAACAATTACAATTGGTTATGAGGTCTGGCTTGATTTCTATAGCAGATAATGAATTACCCATCTAACCAAATGTAAAAGCACAAAACTGATGCCAAGGTTTTGTATTCCATCGCTGATAGGTTTGTCTTCTAAGTGATCCTGATCTGTAAACTCTGTTTTCCCAAATTACTGTTTCTTTTCTATGAATTAGGAAACAATATGAAAATTAGAATTAAAAATCCTGTCTCTGTGAAAGAGTTGTGTATGAGAAAATCAGCTGCATGAGAAAAAAAATCCTCTTTTTGGATAATCAAATGCTCAACTTCAAAGCTCATGCTCTAGTCCGACAAATACAAGGTTAGAGACATAATAATGCTGACCATGTCATTAGTACTTGTCATGAGCTTTACATTAATCACACACTTAAGTGATGAATTATTTGGGGCTAAAATAGTAAACTAATATGTAGAGACCTTTGCTGCCTTTTGTGTGTTTCATCCATTTTAACTGTATTCAATATGTTTTAGTTAAGTCTTGCTAGATCTATGCACCAGAAATCTCTGTTTGTAATTCATTACAAAGACTTGGCATACAGCATAGTTAAGGGAAATTTAAAAGGTCCATTTTTTACCAACTTAAATTAAATCTGCTAGCTTTCAAATTGCTTTATTTATTTATTTGTTTGTTTGTTTGTTTGTTTATTTTAAATTATCCTTCTAGGAACAAACTTCACCCTCGCAGAACTAGGAATCTGTGAGCCCTCTCCTCATCGAAGTGGCTACTGCTCAGACATAGGAATACTCCACCAAGGCTATTCCTTGAGCACTGGCTCTGATGCTGACTCGGACACTGAGGGAGGGATGTCCCCAGAGCACGCCATCCGGCTGTGGGGAAGAGGGATCAAATCTAGGCGAAGTTCTGGTCTGTCAAGTCGTGAAAACTCTGCTCTCACACTTACCGACTCCGACAATGAAAATAAGTCAGATGAGGAAAATGGTAAGCCTTTTTTTTCAATGTATTCTTAATACACATATATGAGAGGATGATCATACATAGAAGCACATGAGTATTCTTTTAAAGTTGAATTTTTCACTTTTCTTTCTCAGTTTGACTAAAGCTGCTTTTCAATGTTCGTTTACTTTTAGGCTCAATCTCAGGAAACTCTATTACATGTATATCATATAATAATATATTGTGTTTCACCTTACAATTTACTTTCTACACAAATAATCTTTCACAGAAGTTGATGCTCAGAGTACATTAAATTAAACCTAATGGTGAGAAGCAGAAAGAAATTTCTTCAGAGAAATAGTTTCTCATATGTGATTTTTATACACAGCTTGAAGTCGTATTAGTAATCTATGATATGCTAGTAGCTGTAACAATGCTGCTAATTTGTAACAATAAGATTTAATTTGGTGATTTTTTTCATGTTTTTGAAGTTGTGAAAAAGTAAAATTAATTTGCTGTTTGCTTATTGGTAAGAAGTGGGGAGCTTTTAGAAAGCAAACCTATGCGTCAGACCGAGGCAAAGCACTTCTGCTTAGTAGAGTTCATTAAGTTTGTAGAAATGAGACTTTTGACAATGCAACAATCATTTGTGACAAACACGGAGCCATTGGTTGATTCTCAAAGTAACCTGCGTGAAGTCAATATCTTTTGAAATCCATATAACTCAGATTCCTGTTCTTCATGTGTATCAGCTAGAAATTTTTACCCAGGGAATTTTCTATGCTCACATATTCTTAGCTTAAACTAAAGAGGAAAAATCATAAAAATGGATTTGCAGGAATTTGTCCTCAATCCTATAGGGTGATGAAGGTGCAAACTCAGCTTGGTTAAAATATGAACAAAAGATTTTGATATTTGTCGTTCTGAGAAGTTGAAGAGGAATCTCCCTGACGTTACACCCTCGCAGCTGCTGCTCACGCAGCTGATAGAAGCTACTGTGAAACCAGCTCTCTGCTACACGCATTACTTGTAATAAAATTTAATTTGTTACATGATGGGTGCCTCTCAGAAAATATGACAACTTCCATTGACTTCATGATAGCTGTGATAAGGTTACCGTGCATAATTTCAAATAAAAAACCTGACTAACTGATTTCTGGCATTACGGAACAATTGGGAATCATTTCTGTAGCATGCATTCACTTCTCTGGAGGTGATTGTCTCCATTTCAGTGGCAGCACTGTGCCACACCTTTAGTCTGAGAAAATTTAATCTCAGGGTTTACTTTCATATGTACTGTTGCAGACATTGATCAAAGCATGAGTCTGCTTGCATGCATTTTGTTTTCCACCGTATTATAAGTGAATTATTAAGGAATTGGAAATAGGTGCAGTAAATCCATTTTGAATAAGTCATTTTTCTAACAATGTTAATAAGAAGGACAGGATCAAACAGCACACAAGAAACAAAGCAGTATGTGGGTGTCCTGGTTTGGGTTAAAACAGAACACTTCTGTTCTATGATTTTTACTTTTCAGCTCAGTCTGTCTGAAGTTAGCAGCATGTTTACCAGACAGAGTCTGCTTCTAGCAGTGAGAACGCTCCATGTTTATAGTTAGTCCCAAGGATTGGGATGCAAACCAAGGTCACTGCTAGATTTTGTGTACCACACATCAGGATGCAGAAAAGTAAAGGCTGCTCCTTCAGGGAGGAGCGAACGGGACAGGTGACCCTAAATTAGCCAGCGAGGTATTCCATCCCATGTACCTCATATTCGGTATAAAGCTGAGGGATCGCAAAGGTCTTGTCCCTTCTTCTCTTGGCCCTTTTGCCATCTTGCCCTTCGTCTTTCATTTCCCTGAGCTCGAGCTGCTCTCTGGGCTTCGGGACTCTTCCTCGCTGGGTTTGGCCTTGGCAGCTTCAGCTTTGCCCTGAGGCCTCCGGCCCCGGTCTCAGCCCCCGGCTCAGGCCTTGGCTGGGCCCCAGGTTCTGGGCCGCATCCCTGAATCCAGCTCCCGGTTCCCGGCTGCTGCTGGGCCCTTCCACAGCATCAGTGGGGACGGGGACGGATTGACCAGCGGGGGGGTTGGGTTCAATACTGGGTTTGTACGTATTCATATATATTTATTTTTTTTTATTATTATTATTATTTCATTTTTTTTAGTAAAGCTGTTCTATTTTCCTTTCCTAATCAATAAGTCTCTCTCCTTTATTTCCTTTCTTCCCTGTTTGGGTGGGGAGGTGGAGAGAGCGTTCTCTTGCAGATTTGTGGGGTGCCCTGACCCCAAACTGTGACAGTGGGATTCATTTTTACTTGGAAAGGTTTTTGTCATAAGGGTTTCTAGGTGTTTGGTTGGTGAAAAAAAAAAATCACGCAGGTAGGAAGCAAGTATTAAGTACACAGAGGCGTTAACTTCAGTAAACTTTTTAGTCTCACTCTCTCACAAACCCTGGTTAGCTCAAAAATCAATGTTTCTTCACATCACTGATTTTACGAAGTTTTGGGATACATTATCATATAGATTGACAGTTGCCCCACTGGTTCAGCACCACAGTGTGGACACTTACAAAACCATCATTAATTTCTCACACTTGTGCCCAGCAGTGGTTTCCTACATAATAAACAGCATGTCCTTCAGAAGCAGATCAATAACCTGCTAGGTATTCGTCTTGAAGAGGAAGTAACAAGAATCTGTACTTCAAGGGAAATTCACTCTCTGATATGGTTTCAGATTTGCAGGATACTAGCATAAACCAAGACATTTCTTGATATGAGGCTTTGATCCATATATGCCTAGTAATGGTAGAGGGAACTCATGAACCGTAGGATACTGAATTTATTTTAAGTACCAATGAAGCCTTTTCCCCTGACAAAGTTTAACTGTTGTGTTACGAAACAGTAGTTCAACTCTGAATAGTGACGCTTTTTTTAAATATTGAGATGCTATCACTACTTGTATCATTGCATTTAGGAAAAAACCAAAACAAAAACCGAAACAAAAAACAACACAACCCCCCCCACCCCATACCTCTCACTTTTCTGGTAATATTAAATCTATTTTGTCACTTTAAGTACATCTCTAAGTAAGACAGAGGAAGCTTGATTTCTAAAAATTGCTCTAACAATATGCTTTTGTTCCCATTCAAATCCATTCACAAAGCTTATGACTGTTTTCTGTACTTCTACATTTAGTACAATTTAATTTTATCATAAATTAGAATTCTGCGAACCTTGAAATATTAGCACATTTGAAATGCTTATAGTTAAATTGAAATAATGGAAACTCAATTAAATTCAGTGTTTTACTTGGTATACTAAAATTCTTCCTAACAAAACACCTTATTGACGATCCAGTTTGAAAAGCAACAATTTTATTTTCGCAAGTCTGAGCAGACTGTAAATTCTTTTCATATCCCACAGCTTTTACTACTGTCTTGATCTGCCCATCCCTTTTTTAGACACAGCAACGCGAGTACGTAACAGCAAATCCGCCACCACATTGTTATTCAACATGAATTATTGCGTTCTGAGATTGAAGGAAATGCTGTGATACATACAAATGTAAAAAAGTGATTAGAAATAAATACAGCTCACTTCTGATGGCTAGACTTGTAGGGAGAATTACTTGCCAGAGCCTACAGATACAGAGTATAGGGCAGATACCAGTGTTCCTGAAGGCTTGGTTTTTCTTTCCTTTTATTCAATCCCGTAACTGTTTATTCTGAAACGTCATGGAAAAGTTTTCAAAGTAGCATTTGTCATCACTTGTCATGTGTTCTTCCCTAAGCCTACAGTACTGCTATTTCCAGAGCAAAGCTTAGGTGCTGATTGTGTTTCGGTAGTGACCTTGAAGCAAGTACTCTTCCAGGGTTTTTTGTTTATATTATTCTTACTCTTTTCTTTTTATAAAGGAGAAAAGTTGTGGATTTTTTTTAAAAAATTGAGTTGAAAATTGTTTTCAAAAATATAAAACCCATTGTAAAATTAAATAACTTTCAATTTAAAAATCCATGAAAACAGAACGGTCACAATTAAGGACTGATGTACAGAGTGCTTTTGCAGCAGATCTGCAATCTGCTCTCCTCCTGACTTCAGTGTTACAGAATGACCAGTTAGTGGCTGTTAGGGAGGTGATTAAATTCAGACAACATCAGGCAGATGAGAGTGAAAAGGTGAACAAACCAGTAACAAAGGAAAGAAAACTTAATCCTAGGTAGAAGAAAGGAGGATGGAAAAGTAGCATGTAAGCTCGGAGCTGATCTAGGTGGCAGCTGAGTGCTGAAGTGAACTAATAGAACCAATGAGAATCCAGGAGGATGGCTTTCAGTTTGATGGAAATCTGGATTGTGTTAATTCTCCTGTTGCAAAACAGAGAACATCTAGAATGGTGTTGGTGACATTTAGTTTGGGTTTTTTTGGTAGAATGTCTTTACCTCGACACTTTTTGTAGTAGCACCATTATTGTATATAATTCTATCACTGACAGAATGGGCCATAACATAAAATGTTTATGACGAGATTTCTACTCTGATATTGTATTAGTAATAGTGTGACAGAAAAGAAATAAATAAGGTGTGTCTTGGGGCCGAAGGAGAACTTCCTGGACTGAAACCATGTTAATAAAATTATATCACACCCCAAAAAATGATCAAGGAATGATTTTGTCTTATTAGGACGGATTCTGAATTGAGCATCAATACAAGAATGAATGGAAAGAAATAAAGCAATCTCAAAGCTCACAAAACAAGGGAAATAGCTCCAGGTTGTACTGTTGTAATCTATGTGTTAAAAGAAATCTGCTGTAAAACACCATGACTTTGGTAGCTCTTTCTAGATAATGCCTATGAAAAACAAATACTTTTGAATGGATGGAGAATTTCTTATGAACTCCAGAACAGTAATACCTTATTGGAATGAACCTGGACAGTCCTGATGTTGAATCCAATAGCATCATGGGCTTTCCCTTGCCTCACTTCATCTCCTTTTCTTCCTGGAGATCTTCCCTACTCCTTTGGAGCCAGCGTGTCTCCAGAGTCAGGTGTGAGGATTCAAGCCACATGGAAGATGTTGCAGGAACAGATAGTTTCAGGTTCAATATCCATCAATATTCGCTATACTAGACATATTGATGACAATGAATTTTTTTTGCATTACTTCGGTGGTTTTTTACTGTAGTGATTTAAGAGTTTGAACACCAGACGTGTGCAGGTCACTATTAAGAAAAAAAACTCAGGTTACCATGAATTGAGTAAAATGAAGTTGGGAGAAATTGTAAGATAAATATGAGAAACTGTATTTGTGTGTTGTATTCCGACTGAGTCTTATGAAAAAAAAAAAAAAAAGGGATATTTTGTTTTCCTTTCTTTCTTCCCCACTATGAGCATTTCAGTCATGATTTCATATAGTAATTTCTCAAATGCATATGTAAAGTAAATCTTGAAACAAAAAAGCACCCCGTAATTCAAACTGACCTCATACTTTATTATTGCTTCAATTTTATGAGCAGTATAATCTAGACTTTTCATAGCATGTTGTTGAATAACAGACTTAAAATAAATTTTTTAAAAAAAAGTAGTATTGCATCAGAGGAGTTTACAAAGAGACACAAGACAGATGACAGCTGAGGAGTTTATGTTCTTATTTTTACTGTTTTAATTCTGACATGTTGTTCTCAATATTTTATTACCTTAATTTTTATTCAGCTTTCTATTTCACACTTCATAATTGCAGAAAAGGTTATGGTGAAACTGTGATTCAACTCTTGAGAAGATTTTGGGGTTGTTATATGCATGCTAATGTCTCTGAGCAGTAAGACCTGTTTGAAAGTAGGTTTTATGTTCCTGGTGACAGAATTCTATTTGGGATATAAAAATAGGAGATTAAACTTGCTTCCTAAATATTCCCACTAAGAAGTATTCACTTGTGCTTATGGGAAATACTTCCCTTGTTAAAACAGGGTCTTTAAAAATGGTGATAGAGTTGGAGCAGGTCTGTGTAGTCTTAATTCAGGGGACAAAAAGATAATATGCCCTTAGGATTTTGAGGCAGGATATCTGAGGTAGTAGGTGAGTATACCTGAGGCAGTAGGTGTTGAGCACAAGAAGCAGCAGGGAGGTGTAACCGTACTGTCCATTGCTTAGCAGAGTCCTAATTTCAGCTTTTAGTGCTGTCTGGGAACACCGTGCCCATTTCCCTCCCAGATCGACCCAGGTAGCTTGGAAACAGCAGGAGGGACAGACATGAAAGAGAAGAGAGGAAGAGCTGCCGCAGTTGTACGATCTGTTCATAGCTGAGAAAGTGTCCAGATGGTCCTAAGGGAATGATGAGATTTAAATGAAATGTCATATACTCAGAAAATGGAATCATATACGTCATACATCAGTTAGGCTTCTTAAGAAGGAGTGCTAGGGAGGTGAGCTCGTGCATGGGCATACTTCATCTCTTCTTTAGGAAGGCTTGTAAAGTACTTTGTAAATGACAAATTTAGAAAGTCATTAAGCACAGTATCAAAGCTCGGTTGCTTAAGTGGATCCAATTTTGATGTGCTTTCAAAACCTGAGGGCACTTCTGATAGGAAGTGGTTTCCTAATGAGGGAATTGACTAGCAGGAACGACTTTTAAAGACTTAACTACACATCAACTACAATTTTGTCCAGGTAAATGGCTTATGCACTCAATGCAGGGGGAGGCTAGATGATGGGGTTAAGGACAGAAAATGGATATGTAGCACTAGTAAACTTTAAAGCCTTGTGGAAGACAAGAATATGAAATGACAGTATATAAAATCTTAAACATTTGTTACAATTTTCAGGTAACCAAATAATGCTGTGGTGTAGGTTGGTAGGATGATGCGATGGATGTAGTGCTAAACATGCAGGTATATTGGAAGAGGTAAATAAATACCATTTGGAACACAGTGTTTGGTGATATTCTGAAGAGTAAGGACGCAGATGTGGTGAGAGTGACAGCTCTGCTTAGGTGGCCTAAGAGGGTAGAAAAAAAAGCTATATTGACATTCAGTTGCTTGTAGCTGCCATCAGGGTTGTCAGGTTTTATTCTCCCAGTGGTAGATGTCTTTCTAGTCCTCCTCATTCTAGAAGAAATGGATGGATTGTGAAATAAGTAAAAATAAAATAAATCTCTTATGCATGCTGTGGTGAAGTCTTGTACTATGAGTGTCTGTAAACTTCTTGCCTATTCATTTGAGTCAGGGCTTCAATGTCTGAAAAATTTCTGAAGTGTCATTTTTCTGAGGTGTCAGTAGTTTTGGTACTTCTGCCACAGTCTGTGACGTGCTCTGGCTGCTGGGCCTTGACCGTTGTGCTTGTTGTCCATACGCCACGCAAGGACGTAGCTGAAGCTATGCCCGGTTTTGCAGTCTCTCTCTTCAGAGTGACTTTTTATGAATGATGTAAATGCCCTCTACATAACTGTGTGAACCAAGGCAACCGGGAATTGAAACCTGGGAAATGAAATGCAATATTTAGCCAGGAAACGGAGGAGAAGAGAAATATAGGCTAGTGAATGAAGGCTACTGGAAAATACTGCAGCATCTTGGTTCATAAATTGCTGAGACTAGCTGTGATCTTCCTTTTCCTGAATTCATAGGGAAAGAGTTTTTGTGTGCAGCTGTGCCTACGTCATTGTGTGAAGGTCACAACATGGAGAGCTTTTTAAAATAACTCTCAAAATAGCCGTGAGATTTTTCAATTAATATTATAATTATCAACCTTTCCATCTACTAGAGAGAAATGATGAAACTGTGTTTAACAAGCACTCCATTACAGCACATCATTCAGTTTGTCAATTAGTTTTACTAAAGCAAACTTAGATAATATAGGTCACCTAGGTAAGCAAGCAGCAGTGCCTTTGTTCAAAGCATAACTGAGTTAGAATAATGCCTTTTCCTACTTTTCTGTAACAGAGATGTGTATCTGATAAAGTTAATCCAGCTTAGTAATAAATTCATTGTGAGTGGCTGATCGGTGATAAAGCCTTTGCAAGAAGGTTTGCTTGTACATGGTGGTTAACAAAATTTATCATGGTGAAACAAAACAAAAAAATGTATTTCACATATCCCTTGTAAAGTGAAGCAGCCCACATCACAGGAAACCATGCACTGAATTTATATCCTGACTTCCCTTTTGAAAGAGTGTAAAATTTTACCAACAGCCTGCTCTAAATTAGTCAAGCCAGATACTGGCACCTTCGTTCATGTAGCATATGCCACTATTAATAGTCCTCCTAATTACAAAGCCTTGCATATTTCACTGATTAGTGCACAATTAGGTCAAGGTACATATTGTTGCTTTCTAGTTAACCCTTCGTTTACAAAGCTTGACCTGAGTCTGACCAGTGAACTCTGTTTGATAGTAGAATGGATGTCTATCTGCCATATCATAGAAGCATAGAATGGTTTGGATTGGAAGGGACCTCTGAAGGTCATCCAGTTCAACCTCCCTGTAGTGAGCAGGGACATCCTCAGCTAGAGCAGGTTGTTCAGAGCCTTGTTGAGTCTCACCTTGAATGTCTCCACGGATGGGGCCTCAACTACCTCCCTGGGCAACCTGTTCCAGTGTTCCACCACCCTAATGGTAAGGAACTTTTTCTTAACATCCAATCTAAATCTACCCTTTTCTAATTTAAAACCATTGCCCCTCGTCCTTTCAATACAGACTTTTGTAAACAGGTCCTCTCCAGCATTCTTATAAGCTCCCTTCAGGTACTGGAAGATCTATATATGCGTAAAACTACACACGTATACGGTTGTTTAAGTATTATTGCTGTTTCTAAATATTTCATTTGTTGCGCTTTGTACTTACACTCTGTGCACTGGTCCCTTCAAGTAATCTGGCAGCTTTGGAAGGCAATATAATTGAATTGATTGTTAATGCGATGTGGAAATGTAATGTTCCATTCAGGTAGGACAGAATTCATCTTTAGTTAGAAAATGGATAGGAAACTATAGCTTAGCTTTTTTAGTGCCAAAGTTTTAATATGTATGTGTTAGAATAAACAGAACTTGTTGAAAACTAAATGATTCCACAATCACTGAGTTTCAAGAGAGATTTTTATTACTTTACTCTCCTTTATTAAAAAACTTTTGTTTAGCTAGTTCTTCCACAGTAGCTGATAAGGATGTGCCTGAGTTCCGTTCCATAGATCAGAGGATAGGAAAGCTAAGTCATGAACTCAAGCTTTACATTTTCGCTCAAAGTTTTTTGTGGCTCAACTTTTTTTGCCAAAGCCTCCTGACAGAATTGGACTTCTTTTGTCAGATACCATAGGAGCAATCTCTACATCAACTCTGTTCTTTACTTTTAATTTCACTATATTTCACATGGATTAAAGACAACTTTCTGCTTAATTAAAGCTTTTACACGTTCTGTGACAGTCTCCTTCCATGACATTGGTAAAGGAAAAACTTTTATATAGCCTTTGAAATTGCTGACTCCCTGACGTTCTTACTTTAAGAAACTAGGAGGTGATTGGCAATGCTTCAGAAAGGCTGAAGTTCTGCCTCTTGGATCAAGTGGAAGATTTCTTATGAGCAACTGTTTGTCCACTTTTAAAACACTCACCTGTTAAATCTTTGGCTCACAGACCTCTCAACAATCTTCTTCAACATCACAAAAGCTGTTGGTAGTGCTACAGAGACCATGCTGAAATCTAAACCTGATGTGAAAATTAAATACAGTCTATGATAAAAACAGAGGACCATTTTTATCAGTTTCTAATTTGTCTTTCTGATGGCTGAAGAACATCAGATTAGACTGGAACCCATAAAAGGAAGATATGATGATGCTGGAGAGATGGAAGTATTTTGAAGAACTTCCATTTTCAGTAAAGTCACCTGCTATTGAAGGCTCGTTATCATTGTTCTTAAAAATAACTGCCTGCATTTAGCAACTTGCTGTAGGAATCCTTTCCTTGTAATCAGTTTACATGAAGCAGTAGCTTTAAATGTTTCTCCAGGCTGAATAATTTATCTCATTATAATGTGTTACTGTTTGTCACCAGAGGGTGCCATTGCTGTGATCTTCCACAATCTTGTGCTAAAACCCACTGAATTTTGGAAGAGGTACTGCTTTTAAACAGTACCCCTTTAGTTTTGTAAAGCAATGGCAAGAAAAAGTGGCCTTATGGAGAATAATTCGTACAACTGGCAGCAGAGCTGTGTGTGGATTCATTTCCTCACGTGCTGTCAGGTAATCAAGCAGTAGCTGGAACAATAAAGTCCTAAAAAGGGTCTGTCTCCTGGTTATCCACTTGCATTTGTCACATAAATATATTTAACTAACACCACTTACATGGTAGTTCCTACAGACTCTACATCACTCGTTTCTTACTGAGAAAACCAAGTTCCTAGGTACTTAGTACTGTGCAGCAGAACAACACTGGTGTCAGAGGAGGCAGTTTAATTTGTGAATGAAGTCGCAGAAAGAGGTATAGTTACTACAAAATGAGTTGCCGACACACTCTGTGCTGGCTCCCCAAGGCACGCAGTTCAAGGTTTCTTTCTAATATTAAATATGTTTAAGAACTTGTATGGCTTGTAAGGGTTGTGTGTCCTGTCTGTCCACCTAAGTCTGTGGTTGCACAACCATTATCCATCTCTGTTCAGCTGATGGGCTCTGAGAGAGAGATTAACAGAAGCTAGACACCCAGAAACTGGTTGATTCATGCAATACGTCACAAATACTGTTCATTCACAGAGTATATCAGACTTTATTTAGATGCAATAGGAACTCATACCTTCTATCTCCTGGTATTTTCTTTGTGGTCCCAAATACACAAGGCAGCTATCCAGGTAAATGAAGTAAAAATAGGAACTTACTGAGTTTCTTCTCCTATAGGCTACAATGGAAGAGGAAGTTTTGGTAGGCTGTTTGCTTTTTAATTATTAAGAACCATGCTGGTATTATTGAGGGCCTTCAAATAACATCTTTCTGGGACAGATTTTAAAGCTGAGCTTCAATTCAGTGGAAAGGATGGCTTTTGTGATTCCTGAAGTTGTTATAAATATCTCTAAAGTTGCTGACTGTTCAAGTCATTCCAAGGCTTTCCAGTAGCGTGTTGCTAGAGGAAGACCGTTCAGCTGATGAAATTGTATTTGCCAGGAAGTTCAAGATGCCTATGGGAACTGATACTTCTTTGCCATGTTTGCCCTATTGAAACTGAGATACCATCTTGTAAGAAGGCATAATATCATTCAATTATAACAACATGCCTGTAGGCAAGGCACAATATGTGAGCATCATTTGTTTGCTTAGAGCCGTGACTGTCATTCAGAAATATTGAAAGGTAGCAGTTGGATTTTTTCACACAAATGGTTAAGGGACTTTTCTCAACATCAAATTAGCGTTCAAGAGTGAAAATATAGCTTCTGTTTGCTCAGATGCTGAGCTGTAAGAATGAGTAATCATGGTTCCTGGGGGGACAAAAAAAAGTGGTGTTGTTCTTTTAAAAAATAACTTAAGTGGTACTAAGTAAGAAATGGGTTTATCAGTTTTCGGTAGAGCACTCCTATAGGGTAAACTTGAAGTAAGATGAATTATGCTGAAGTTACTCCTCCTCCTCTTTCAAAAGAGGGGAATTATTTTTAAGGAGTTGTATGCTATTTTTGTATCTCCCACGTAATTCTATGGCTTTAAGCTATATCACACTGTGTGAAAAATCAGGAGAGCAGCTATAATTGTTTAGCAGAGTGGAGTTTGTCTTTTGTAGCTGTCTTTTTTCCTCCCCCATTTTTGCAGTTCTTTTTGTTAAGTAAAACACAACGTCACTAATAATTCAGTTCCTTTTCTTCTTTTGTGGAGTTCTCTTCATTTTCAGTATTAAATAGTGAAATGATAAACCTTATTGCCCAGTCCAGTCAATATGTCCCTGGGTAGCTGCTCAATGACTCCTTGAGTCTTGATCAGCCAGATTAATTTGCCAGCTCTAATTTTCAGGATAATTACTGCACACTTCAAGACCACTTCTGTTGTGGTACTTAGCCAGTTTTTATTCATTGAGATGCTTTATTTCTTGACCTATAATTTGACTTCCTGAAGAGTATCTGAAGATGGGTACCCATATTCAGTTTAATCCTAAATGTTGTGATTGGATCACGCTCCAAGCCTGTCCTCTGGCTGTCTCAGTCAGGACTCGTTGTCCTCTCCCCTGTGGACTCTCTATTTGTGGACTCTGTCCTTACTCCGAAGTAAGGACATTCTGCACGTAATGGAGCCCTGTATCAGCTCTCTTAGGTGACGGAATGTCATCCATTTCATCATGTTTCAAATGAACATTTCCATTCATTTAAAAGCAGAATTTCTCCTATGTTTTAGATTCTTTGGTGGTTTGAATTAATTCATTACATTTTACTTCCAGAGATATCAGGAGAGGTGAAGGCAAACCGGTGTGATTACAATTATGATATTTTACGTGGCGCTTTTTGTGTTTTTCGGTAAGAGAAAAAGATAAATGAGAGACCTGTGATAAATGTTAGACGACTGACCTGTAACCACAGCAAGCAGACATTAATAATCAGAGTTTTCTATTGTATGCTCAGTCCGACTGTTTTGCTAAAGAGCGTGAGAAAACATTCTGGGAGCAATCAGTGCTGCAGCGCTTTAACATGAAGGGTGGAGTTGTAGGGGCAGGATTTGAACATAATTCTGAGGACTTCATAGTCAGCATTATTAAGAAAAATAATTGACCATGGTGAAGCGTAAAGGAGGTGGACCGAGTAGCTGTGCGCTTTCCATGGCTTTGATCACTTGACTGAAAATTTATATTAACCTTTTTAGGTATTTCATTTTTCTACTGGTATTTTTCCGCAACATTTTCAGTTTTGGAAAAAATATTATGGCATTTGATAGTCTTTGCCTGAAAGACCATTTATTCTAGTTTTCTGCATTTTCTTTTTTTAATATAACATAGTGCCTTGAGCTTAAGTCTTAAATGTGGTTCCAGATAATCTCCTAGTTTTGTTTGACACGTGATGGCTTAAAAGCTCTCTTTATAATGCAGAGTATTACAGTATGGTTGTGCAAAGTGAGGTTTGTTTTTTTTTTCTTATGTATGATGAATTCTTCGCATGGTTTAAAAAACTGGAGAAACAGATCATCTTACAGAAATAATGATCATCTTAGAAAAACAATCTGAAGAAATCAATATTTTTCTTCTCTCTGCTTTTGTTCCTCCTTATTTGAGTCTAGTTCACGAAATAACTGTGTTTTAGAAAGGCTTCAAAGCACTTCTGTGGTGATAAATTTTGACACTCTTTCAAATATTGGTCTTATGTATTTCCTTTTTGTAAGTCTAGTTGTGCCATATGTACTGCGTAGTATTGTCATTTTTCCTAGCATGAAAGAAATGGGGTTTTTAAACAAACAAAAACTTTTCAAACCATTTTAAATGTTATTTGAAGCTCCTAAAGTCTTACTTGAGCTCTACTGTTATGTCTCAGAGGAGCAGAACATACGTGGCAACTTCTCCAGAAAGATCCTCTCAAAAGAACGTATTAAAGATGAAATATAAGGATTTTTAGATCAAAAGCATAATGATTTTTTAAAATCTTTACTATGTGATAAATTAATCAGAAGGTATTATAAAGATGCGAGAACTTGCACTAGGAGCAAGAAGAGAAAGTAGACAGTGACTTTGAAATTAGTGTAGACATAGACCTAAAGATATACCTTCAGGTTGTTACCAGCCAGTAGATGGGAACTGTAGCACATGTGCTTGTTAGGAATCTGAGCTGTGTCAGGGGGAGTGTGATGAGAAAAGCCATTGCTATGATCACAAATACCTTATTTTATCAGATATTTTACTGTATTCACAGAGATGCTGGAATGCTCTGACATAAAATAATCAGGAGTAACACAGTGAATGTTGAGAAGCCCAGCATGAGCCTTTTGGTATCACCCAAGTCTTCATGTGCAGCAGAACCTCTGGGCCAAACAGGGTGAATGAGAGTGTGCCTTTTCATAACAGGATTAAAGAAAAAAAGTGATTTTTTAAAAACTGAAATTACTTGGCAAACACGTATCAGTACGGATATTAGTTGCATATTTTTTCACAGGAATTATAACCAACAGACTCGATTCTGTATTTATGAAAAAATTCTACTATTTAATAAAGGCCCAACAGACTTTCATAGCGCTGAGACATGTATCCAAAGGCAGATGCTGGACCAAAGCAGCTGATACTATGATAATTTCTGTTTCACATTTCTTATGTGAGCACATATACGGTTTATTCATGCTTCAAATGCATTTGCAAATGGGATTTATCATTTGGTTAGTTAATAATTTTTGCATCAGAACACAAATACAGTGAAACCTGTTCTAACAGAATCAGCTGTGCCAAAAGGAGCAGCAGGAAGGGAGAGCTTGTGTTGTAGCATTCCCTAGGAGATTCATGGAGAAACCTCACCTGCCTGTCCCCAAAAAGAAAGATAGTGTAACTAAATTAATAGTCCTCATTGCAGTATATCTAAGTTTTCAAGATCTATTTTACTTATTTATGGTAAGCAAACTAAATCCCACAACCCTGTGAGCTGTTATGATGCTTATGTAAGCACAGTATGTTGCAGTCACGTTTAGTAAATCATAACATTTCTGTCCAGGTGAAGGCAGGCATCCTGCCCTATCGGTACAGTAGCCTCTGCTTTGGCTCTGTTGTCCCAGGATAAAAGAAAATTAGCTCAAAATGCACCTTTTAAAATGACATCACAACTTCGCTATCACTCGTTTCCGTCCCCAGTACAGAGAAGAGGAGCTTTTAGAGCTGCCTGCGGCTGCCTTGCCCCATCCTGCCCCGTGATGGTGACCAGGGGCACGGGGTGCAGGGCCACGTGGTGCCGTTTGAGGGGGTCTGAGTTAGGAGACAAGCTCCGGTTCAAAAGCTGCTTTGATTTCTGCTGGTTTAATAGCTGCATTAAAGTGCTGTAGTCATAAATCAGTTCATAATATACATAAAGCTCGGGTGGTGAACCGTTTTTTATTTATTTGGGGGATTTGTCACTTGTGGGTTTCCACCATGCCTTTGCCGATATATAGGATTTATTTTTGTTCAGCTCTGTTGTAAAGTGCTGAACATAATATGGGCTGGAGCTCCAGCTGAAGCTTCATGCGGTTTAAATGACCAGCGCTGTTCAGCTCCGAGTCAGGCCGAAGCCGTTGGGCGTTTCTGCGGCAGCGATGCCTCTGGTATCTCACTGGCCCCCGCGACTGATTGGGGGCCAACAGTCCATTGATCGCTGCTCCCAGGCTTCTCTCCTACTTCATGCCGGATTTGAAAGAGATACTTGGTGGCTTAAGAAGTAGACGCATAACCTATATATTTCTCAGTGGGAATGAAAGAATTGTTTTGGTTCAGATACAGGTGAGTTACTGCTTGTGTTGGCTCAAAGGCTGCTAGTGAAGAAGATTTCCCTAGAAAATAATTAGACAGGAAAAAGGAGTTGGACTTCTGAGGATCTGAAGTATAAAATATGCAAATTACAAGAATTTGGCATACTGTCAGGCTTCCACTTTTTCCCTTGATATACAGAATTTGTGTGATCTACTCAGTGTAGCATCTTATTTGTGATATATATTTTACAATTGAATTTGTGAGTGGCTTCCTTTTTTATTTATTTTTTATAACGTGAGCATTTTCTGACAAAAATTCTAAGTCCAGTTAGAGTGTTATGCTGTAGACATCTGTCTCCTTAAAACTTGAGTGAAAATACAAGATGCCTATTTGAATAACACGGTGTCACCAACAGTGCTTGCAAGTGATACAAGAGGTGATGGTGCTTCCTTATGGTTCTGTCATCGTACATCATGTAGTACATTTGTATGTGTATGTGGGTAGTGCTTTGAAAAAGAATAATAAACAGGTCCAAGATGCGATGTCAGATCGAGTTAATCAGTGTACTAGAAATACATTACTCTAAATCTTGATTAGGAAAATAGTAATCAAAGTCCTGAGTTTCTTTTTGTTTGAGGAGACAGATGGCATATCTGCTTAACGGCAAATATCCAAAAGAATTTTTTTTTGAATCCTATCTTTCAAAACATGGCAATCAGAATCATCTTGGAAAGAAACTATTAAATTTAATAAGCCATATGTTCAGTGAATTTACTTATTTTGTTCTGAGATGTAGACGTAAGATTCACCTCTGTGTCCTTTTGTGTAAATTAACTGCCTTATTCTCTGCTACACAATTAAGGTATTTAAGAAAGTTCCAAATGTGCAATGTATTATTAGCCAAATCCAGCAACTAGTTTTCATGTTGCTAAAATAAATGCATTTAGGTGAACAGTCTGCAGTTTACCAGAGTTCCCTCTGCGGAGTTCAGCATGTTTGAAGATCAGATTGACTGGCAGCTTCCTTGGTATACATAAAACAGATCTAAAATTATTTCAAATAGAAATTCTCTGAGGATTGTATCATCTTTGCCGTTCTGTTGTACCGAAGATGCAGATGTGCCAGACTGTTCTGCAGGATTATAAATGCATTAGTGAAACCCTAATACACTCTCTAACAAATATATGCAGCGCGTGAGGTTTTCTTAGCCATCTTGTACCCACTCATTTTATTTATTTCATGTAATTGGCATGTTGTTCTGCTTTTATAGCTTGTTAAAATGAGACGTGAAAATGGCTGTAGCTAATGGCTGCTGGAAAATCTTTTCCCTGGGTAGGCAGGAAGAACATTTCAGAAAAAATACATTGCAGATTTGAAAGCACAGTGCTCTCCCAGTGAGCAGCAGAGATTAGAAAGATGGATGTAATCTATTGGTGTGTATCGTGGAAGCAGGTTTTAATGACCTTGGATGTGTAAATGAACATCCTATACAAATGTTGAAATGTCATTCTACTGTAGGTGCAAGGATACAGCGTAAGCCTGGGCTCTTTTGCGCTGTGGTGTGAATACCGAGGCCCGGGTGTGGGGTGAGGAGTCTGCTGGTAGCGGAGGGGTGTTTTTCCTTTCCTCTTTCAGAGAAAATGATAAAGAGAATACCTGGGTGCTCAGGTTTTCTCAGCATCTTCCTTCTCTCCCTTTCTAGCAAACAGTGTGTTCCTTGATTGCATTTTTGCCACCTCTCCTTCTCAAGTGCAAAATCTCTGTCATCTGATGATTCTTTAAGAGCTGGTCCTCACCGCCAGGCTCTGGGCAGCTGTGATCCAGAGTGGGAGTGCGGAGGAGTCCTTGCTCCTGACTTTTCTGTGTAGTCTGATCTATGTTCCCTTGCTCCATGAAAGTCACCGTGTTGATCTGTTCTAAGCCTACCCTTTCCTAGACTGTTTGCTTTCTTGGTTTTCCAAGGGCTAGGCTGTCGTTCGGAAAGAGGGGTTTTGTTATCGCTTTGGTTTGGTTTGGTTTGTTGGGTTTTTTTCCCCGTCAGTATAGCAAAATTGGAAACGTGCTGCACAGATTTCCTTTTATCCTTTTAGAGTCTGATGCCTTTATATCTCCCCTGGGGTTGATGAAACATGGGCTATTGGTGCATCAGTGAAATCTGACCAGAAACTTTTTTTGCCTAAGCCGTCTGGTAGAAAGGGACCTTGTAGGTTAATACTTTTAATAAAGTTATGTGTCTATATCATGGTCTCTGTTCTCCCCACCCCCACATTGCCTTCTCTCTCATTTATGTGTCTCTATAAAATGACTTTAAGCTGGACGTCGACCTTTCCGCTAACATAAAATGGAGTATTTCTTCAAAGGAAAATTGTCGCAGTCCTCATGATACTGTTCTGTGGGCTTTAGTCAACCAACAAGTTGCTTCCGTTCTAGGGAATCCTTCCCATAAATTACTGTGGCAGTGAACTCCTTTAACTTACCAGATACGATGAATAAAACCATTTCTTATTTAGAGAGATATAATTATTATGTAGTGTGTTGAGATCTTTCCTTTTTCTTTCTCTTTAACTATAAATATTTTCCACTTCCCACTGTCAAAAGATAAATCTATATGTGGTTTGTGCAGAGAAAATCAGGACTCAGGATTATAGTAAAAATTGGAAGATAAGAGCATCTAATTTTGCTTGCCAGCATGTTGCTGTGGTTTAGAGAAAAATGCTGTAAAAAGAATACAAGTTCCACTGTGCAGCAGCTAATTTGAGTATGATTATGTTTCTTATCAGTCCTTTGGAATTTCTTAACAATTGTTGGGTTTGTTTCTCTCTCTATGTACAGTGCACTCAACAGTCTTTGCTGACTGTTCTAAAGGAAAAGAAGGACCTATGGTCCTGCAGAACTACAGAGGTCTCTGCATTGATGCATCGTCTAGATCCTGTCCCCAGGAGAATTTGGTTTTTCATTCCTAGCTCCAGGTGATGACAGTTTGCTAGCAGAAGTATGAAAGATCAACTACAATAATATATTTTAATAATGCATAGCATAAACTGTATTTTACCTTTACAATAAATTCAAAATAGCCTTAATAATAAATCTCCAACTGTAGGATGTTTGCAGTTCTAGCTAATAGAAGTTGCATCAGCCCAGTGTATGGGCTGGGGCTACAGAGGCAGAAACAAAACATTTTCTTTGCCTTCCTTTGATAAGGCGACGTGAAATTGGCTTTATCTGAGACTCATAACTCGTCCAAATTAGACCTGTGTGGTCATTCTATATTTATTAACAAAGGCAACTAATGAGATTAAGTTCTAAACCAAAATGAAATTGGTATAATACGTGAGTCCTGATAAACCAAATTCACTTGCCTATTCTAAGTTATGAAGACCAAATGCAGTTGCTTGGCCTCATTTAATCCATGTCACAGTTCGCTTATGTTTTGGTTTTCTTTCTGTGGCAGCTGGGCTAATTCTGAATTGTAAAGTGCAGTGTCTGCTGGAATAGAGATCTAACATGTGGCTCAGGAAACATAAGGCTGAACTCCAAGAAGCTTTGCCAGGGTAAGCTGTGGGCAGAGGAGCACAGCACCTCCTTCCCCAGAGTCAGGATACTGCAGCCCACTGGGATGATATAAATCAACTCATTTTTTTTGTGCTACCGCAGCGAGCTGTGAGGTATGATTAGATAGGAACCCATGCAAATGCCCAGTGTATGCATTGGTAGTTTTAAAGAAAAGCTTTCTTGTTTTCTCTCCTGGATTACACTGTAGATGCTGTCAGATTATTGTCTGTGATTTGAATTGCTATCAGGAGAAACACACGGTCTCTCCTGTGATTCTTATCCATTCAGGTTTTAAACTATAATGACATTAAAAAAAAAAAAAATACAGTGCTGCACACCCTGATTTGAAATGGCCTTTTCAGTCTTTAACAGCTCTTGGAAAATGAGCGAGGATTTTAGTTCTGGGATTTCACCTGAAGAAATGGAAGACAATAGAGGAGGTCTGGTGTCCTCTGACACTAAGAGCACTACACTGGCTCACTGCTGGCTCATCAGTTTGGAAATTGGCCGTACTGGGAAAATCTGGTGGCACTGGTCAGATCGGTAATAGGTGAGGCTGTTTTGTACCTGTCTGGGGAATGAGCCCCTTGCTCTGTGCCCCCAGGAGGGGTAGGGAGAGAGTCAGAAGGGTAAAAGTGAGAAAACTTGTGGGCTGAAATAAAGACAGTTGAGTAGCTAAAAGAAAGCTGTGTGCACAAGCAAAGCAAACCAAGGAATTAATTTCCCACTTCCCACAGGCAGGCAGCTGTTCAGCCATCCCCAGGAAAGTCAGGCTCCATCATCTGTAATGGTTACTTGGGAAGACAAACACCATCAGTTTCCATGTTCCTCCACGCCGCTTTGTCCTTCTTCCCCCAGCTTTTGTTGCAGGAATATCCCTGC
>WEIS01063651.1:23591-36742 GCA_013389965.1 Todus mexicanus
TGCTGCAAATCAGTTTGTCTCAGAAAAAACTCAGTTATATTTTATGGAGCCTAATTTTGTTACTGATACACCTTCTGAAATTTATCTGATATACTGTATTTTTCTTCCCCGATAGGTCAAATGAATCATCTGTTTCTTTCTCTCCCAGAATGGACAGTAAAAATAAAGCCACCGTGTGCCATTTGTGTATAACTGGCATGATTTACTGCACGTCTGAATATAAAATCATAAAACTTGCAGGACATGGTTAATACATAACCATCAAAATAACAGAGTGCAATTCTAAATTTATGAGGCTGAACTTAACACTGAATATCAAATAAGAACCACATTGATTTCTGTAGCGCATGGCTTAAAAACACATTAGGTGGCATAACTGCAAGACAGTACATTGATTTAAGCATAAAATGCATAGCACTCAATACCGCACCACCTAACGTTTCCCAGTAATGAACAAAGCTGTTGTATATTGATGAAAGGAAAATTATTTGTTTTGTTAGATTATGGTACTCAAGCAGATGCCTTGCTTTTAGACTAGGTAGGAATGATTTGAATCGCGCTTAGGAACAAGTGACGTTGGACACCTTGAACAGGGAGTACACAGTGATCTGTGCATAATGTGTTTTGAGAAGTGTGTATTTAGTCTGGCCTTAATGTAAGCCGGCGTTCACGCACCCTCGTTTCCAGGAGAGTGCTTTGGCAGGTACAGAAGATTCATTGCGTTTTGGAGGTCTCTAATCACTTTTAAAATGTTAAACATTTGCCTTCCTGAATCATGGCCAGAGAGTGAGTCTATAAATCTCTATCACCCTTGCTCACTGAGTTTTGCGAAAATTAACTCTGTTTACCTCAGGAAACACATTTTTGCCTAGTTTTAGGCCCCAATACACAAAATGCCTCAGCAAGTGAAGAGATTCATTGACTTTAGTCTAAGCTCCCCAAAAGATTAATTGGATTGACATTGGTAATTCATCTAGATTTAATCTTAAGGAGAAAATTCTACGTGGGGGTTGAAGTAGCATCTGTTGAACATGACTTCCTTGCAGCACTCCATATCCAGGGTGACATCCTTGGCCTATTTGGCACTCCAGTAGTGCAAACAGGACTTGAAGCAGCTCAGTTGGTGGCGTCAGGTGAGGGCAGTCCCTGGTCACTGCCGGGACTGGGGAACAGCCACCCCAGCAGGTTGTGCTACCCTCCACATTGTCCTTTGTGAGAGCAGAAAAGGAAAAATACATTGGTACGAAGGAAATGGCTCCTTGGAACGTACACATCCATCTATTGGATACACTCCTGCATACGCACACACATATATGGATGTATCTCAGAGTTGCTCTGTGAAGTGTGAGCGCCCCTGTGTTAGGTCTGTGGCATCTTGCAGGGTGCGCCCTTTGGATTCTGAGCTGAAATGAGCAGATATCAGATGAGAGTCTCTGTCACATATTGAAAAATTTCACAGGAGGCTGGTTTGATTGTCAGTGTTTTAGAAGCAAAAATTGGATACAGTCCGCATTTCAGTTTTGCCTACATTTTGGGTTGTGGTGGTTGTTTCTTTTATCATGCAAAGTTTAAGTATTAGTCTTCATGACATGCAAAATGGACTGAGATGTTAGAGAATAATGCTTTTAATCATCATTGACATTTTCAGAGAAGATTAAAATTTAATAAAATTAATTGTCCGTTTTTGAATGGTTCACTTTGCAGTTAATCACACACCTTTCGTTTCCACTGCATCTCTATATTTCTTTCCTGCAGTGTTATTTTACCTTGAAAATTACTTGCAGTAATTATGATAATTGATTAAATAGTTGGTTATAATTTTTTCTTCAAATTAATGCAATGTAATTGTAAGTTATGCTTCACGTGAAATAAACTGATCATGTTGAAAAAGACCTTTTCTAAACTTCTAGAAGTATTTTTTTCTTTTCATTTTAAAGGAAAATCTCCAACTTAGTAGAAGTACACAACGTGCTGGGGTTCTATTTAATGGCAAGTGCAGAATACGCTGCTTTCTACTGCTGTGCATCTCTAGTAATGTAATTTGAAGTGCTAGGGCCCTTTGCATCCATTTCGGAATCTATTATTAGTTGATTAAATTAACTGGCTGGATCAGTACAGTGAGAAGAGACACAGTAATGATATTACAGAATTAGTATGCTATGATGAATTGTCAAGAAAAGTAACTGTGACAGCCCTGTGGCCATATGCACTTAGCCATGCAATTTATAGTCATTTGAAAAGCCAAGGACTTTTCAGTTTTGGTTAGGAAATTTGTTCTTGCTTTTGACAGAAGTTGAGGGATATGTGTGTATCGAACAAGAGGGGGTTTACAGTGCCAACATGAAAAGAAATCAAAGGCTCTCTTCAACTGCTAGCATTTGGGTGATTTGCAAAGAACAAGCTACAGAAAAGGATGACTTCTATTGTAGCTGTGCCAGTTCTTTTAAATAGATTATGATAGGATAGTGCATAGTGTATGATAGTGCGGTTCCTTTACAGTTGTACAAAATAGTATTACTTAGGGTAAGATAAAAGTGAATGCAATCTTGTATCACAATTTCAATAGTTATAGAGCACCACAAATTTTGGTACAGCAGCAGGGCCTTTTTTAAGAGGACAGTAAATACAGCTGCTTTTTATTCTTACAACTAACTGATTTCAGGCTATTTAAAATGTCTTATTTTGCCTTTATGCAAATATTTGTAAGTAAAATAAAGGTTGCCAAACACCATCAAAATTGCTGGGAGTTGCAGTAGGTAATCAGCATGTCAAAATTGACTCGGGGCCAACATTGTAGCAATTCTCACTCTTTTCAGCTTGCCCTGCTTAGCTGCTGGACACTTGGAATTTAAATTTTAAACCTTGCCACTTTAACATTTACCATATTGTGGGTTGGCTCTCTCTGTGATATTTCTAATCATTAAAGCCAATTCTACAAATATATTTTCAAAGTAGTAACGGGCAGAGCCTGAATATAAAACAAGCCATCTACACCGGAAGACAACAGATTGTATAGTTAACTCTTTCTTTTTTGTGACCCTAATAAATGGTACACCAGTAGTACTATGGATTTGGAATCTTTGCTGAACTTCAGACTAAAATTCTCGTTGAGCTTTATGAAGCAGAGTGTCAAGTCATTTCTCTTAATGTTGGTTAAGTCAGTTAAAACTCTTGTAAGGGAAAGGCAAAGGATGAAATGCTCTTTTATTTTTAGTAGCTATATGATGAGCTGTAGAAGGAATTCTTAATTTTATAAGTAGCCACTACGTAATTTTCAATCCCTCCTCAAATCTCTTCCTGGTATGTAGGTGCTGGAGCTGATTGTTCAGTCTTCTGTATTTGCTACCTGGTGCCAAGATGGCAGAACTGCTTTTGTCTTCATAGACATCTCTGTGTCTGCTTCAGCAGATTTTTCTTTATGCATATTTAGACAACTTTACTACAGTCACACCGTAATTTCCTAATCTTCCCAATCTATGTACTGATAGCAATTAGTATTGTTACTCTCATGCTTATTTGAAACTGTAAACTGTGAATATGTTTTTTAAAAGCTCACCAAATAAACAAGAAAAAACCCCACACATAGATTATAACAGACAACACAATATTCCTTTTCAGATGTTCTTTTTGCCATATTTACAGCATCATTATTTAAAAAGAGTTTTTTTCATGTTACAATAGAAAAAGCTTCTTCTGAGAATAGACGGGTAAAAGCTGCTCTTGTGAAATAAAGCAAACTTCTGTTGGTTTCAGTGAGTGTTAGTGCATGTGGGGCTAGATCCACCATTTAAGTTAAGTAAAGCTGAAGAGATACACAAGATGAAAATCATTTCATGTTTTATTTGTCTTGCTGTATGTGGCAGGGAGTTTCTATGATTTGGGTGTTTGATCTGGGGACATGTTACACTTGGGTGAGCTGGAATGATTAAATTTTGGTTCTGATCTCTGAGTCACCCGATACGTAAGACAAGAATCTAAGATCCTGCCTGTGTTTATACAAAAGTGCTTGGTGCCTTTTGTAGCGTGTAGTCAGACTGTGGAATATTTGTGTTTGACAAAAATGTTTCATAGACAGAAATTGCTATCTAAAAAAACCCAAAGATTATTTTGCTTAAAAAGAGAAAAAAAATAGTTTTGTTAGTGGAAGCTGTTAGAAACATGCGCAGTGAACAATCGAAATCTGTAATTCTGTAATGTGCATCTTTTCTCTGTTGATGGATATTATGTGCTTTGGCCCAGAGAAGGGCCTCTCAACTCTTCAGTGCCTGGACCGCTGTGCTAGATGCTCCTCAGAAATCACAGCAAGTCAGAATGATCTGAAAAATATTGCCCAGAATTTTTTGTCACCGTATCCTGTATTTTGGAATCTAAAAAGCACTTAAACCTGAGCAGGAGAATGATAGTTGCACTGAAGGGCCCACTCCTGCTACCCATGGCAATGAACGTCTTTGATGTCCGCTCGCTGCAGAGAGGCGCCGTGAGCAGCTAAATGCCTTAATGCATTCTGCACCGAGCCGGCAGAAAGCTTCCGTGTGCGTCGTGGAGCTGGGGCAGTAAGGTTTTCACTGTCAGCAAAGGAAAATGAATGCCTTTAGCTTTAAAGTTTAAATGCCTTGCTCAGCAGGGAGCCCAGAGAGATTTGTTCAACTGAAATGAGCTTATAATAAGGCTTTCATCCTAAGATAAGTAAGGACAACATTCGGTAGTTCTGTGCTCCCTCACCAGAAAATACAAATAGCTTTCTCCATGTGCTATGATGCTGTTATTGTCTTTCATGTGATACGTTGCAATTCATGCTAATAGACATTTTCCTTCGTGGACTGCGGCAAAGCCATGTTGTGACTACATTCTGTTTAGAAATGTAGAAAAATAAGGGTTGCAGCTTTAATTAATTTATTTGTTTCTTTTACCCTCAAAAATTAGCATTAGGATAATATCTGCAGAAAGATTGGCCATACCAAGATATTTAAAACCATTTAATTGTGCTCAGACTTTGCAGAGGTTCAAAATACATTTAGAGAGGTGCATAGCAGAAAAAAATCTATCACTGGCTATTAAACATGAAACACTACTCCTGGCTTAGGCAGTCCCAGAGCTGCCGATAGCTCGAGGCTGAGAGTGTGTGGGAGCGATCACCGTGCTTGCTGCTGTTAGAGGCAGGAAACTGGGCTGGGTAGACCATTTGTCTGACCTGCTGTGGCTGTTCTTATCATCTTACCCCTGTATCTGCTGATTTTCTAGCCTCATCCCAATCACAGGTACTTCTTGTGCAATTAAGATGAATTTTTTTGACCCACGAGTTTCAGTTGGGATTTTTAAAACAGACTTTCTGCCTAGAGTCTCTGTCCACTCTGAGTTTTTGTGCGTGGTGTTTGTTGCAGGGTTTCAGAGTTCCTAATAAGCTGTTAACAAGCTGTCAGTTATAATGCTCATGCAAATGACTGAAACAGACAGTGAGGGACTGATGTGTGCAGTACACTAACTGCAAGGACGCAAACTAAACTCTTCCAGTTTTCATCAGTGTCCTTCCCAACACCATTTTCTTCATGTCTATGAAGCATTCATCTTGTCTTTTCCTTTAGATGATGTTTACAAATTGAATACAGTAGTTAAATATCAATTAGTACAGGTCGTATTTTGTGTTTAATACCAGGCACCTAAAAATAGAACAATGATATTTCGATATCACGGACTTCAAAGAATCTATCTTCGTGATAGTTTAAATGTGTTATTTAAATTTGCTGTTCAGTGGAATCATCTTGTTTTCCTTTCCACCACCCTCCTTTGTATTTTCTATTTACTTGGTTTCAATATATCTTTTTTTTTTGCTTAGAAATCCATTATTTCTTGGACTCTCTTTTCTATCTCTTCCCCAAGGGTTGCAAACCAGGTATAAGTCTCCATACACCAGTCATCAAAACTTCTGTGGCTGCTTATTTATTTATTTTCTAAGTAATTCTCAGAAATGAAGTCTCATAGCTCATACTTCTTATCTTTGTCATGGTTCCCTCAGGACCATGCCACAAACCTAATCTCTTTCAAATTCTCCATCAAAATATCAACATAAATTTATTTGTGTCCCCCTTGGTATTCATTAACTCTTGGAATGCTCGCCCAATGTCATTTCCTACCCCGCGTTACGAGGCTTGGCTGCATAAGCACAGATCATTTTGACCTTACTTGTTCCAGTTAAAATTCAAATACTTCTTTTTTTGTGCTTACCACCACAATATTTTTTTTTCATCTGCTTTGAGGAAGTGGAACAAAGTAGCAATTGGTTGACTTTGCTGTTTGACTGTTGAAAGTGAAATTACTGATGGAGTACAAATACCTAACATCTGACTGTGATGTTTAGCAAGATTTCTGTTCAGGAAAAACACCTGGAAGGTTTTTTTTCAAGGGAGTAGTGTAGAAGAGAAGTTACTTTTTCTGGTGAATTTTAAAGTGGAAATGATCATCAAAAACCTTTTCACTTGTGAATTTCTCTGAATTGTGTGCAAGGAGGGGAAAAGGCAGGTAACCTGTGATACAACTGTGAGTAGAATTAAGTCCATTTCTGGTTGTTCTCATCTCAGTTCAAAGTGTAAAAATGTTATGAGCCTCGGGCTTCACCGAGAATTTTGTTTTCTGGGGGACTGCACAGATCAGATTTCATGCACAGTAATTTGTAAGGTTCTCTTGAACAACAGGTTCTCTTCTGTGGGCTCATACCAGGAGCTATCTAGATCTTTTTATGTATTGATGTTTTAGAAAGACAGTTGGTGTCCTAGGCTAAAGTCTGTTTTAGGAAACCATAGAACATTTTAGGTTGGAAGGAATAACTGGAGATCATTTAGAGGTTACTCTCTCTCATTAAGTGCTTTACTCATCCTGCCTTGTGTTTCCCTGCACAGACTGTCTGCAGCTGGTGCTTGCAGGGGAAGGTTCTAGACACCTCAGTAAGTAGAAGGATCTGATATCCTTGACTCAAGCCTGTCAACATTGTATGATAGCTGGATCAGAATGAAGGGATCTTTCACCATGGAATATTTGGCTCTTGAATTTCAAATATTTAAACGCAGTTTTAGGAGTGTATAGGCATCTATTTAACTAGAGTTAAATATTCTTAACTGAGTATTCTGCAGAAATTGAGTGGGTTACGTGCCTACAGACTTGATTCTGCTGCATTAATATCAAGGACTGTTTTTCTTCTGTGAGCTGAATGGAATCAGGATCAAGTGCCGAGTAAAGTTAAACAGGCATTCATATTCATTCAGGAGCAGTACAAAGTATGTATTCAACTTGGTGCCATAATTTTTGTGTGATATCTGGTAAGCTTATTACTTAGCAAGAGCTATTAGATGAAGTTAGGCTCACAATTACAAGGAGACCCAATCAGGCTTTTGCTTCACAGAGCGTGTATGACTGTAGGAAGCTGATTAGGATATTTGTAGGATATTAGTAGGAGGCTGAGGAGTTGTCATTCTCTTTTCTGAAAAGATGGGTTTATTCAAAAAGCTATCTAATTGGATAGATAATTGATTATCTGAGAAATTATATTCTCAACAAAGAGCTCTCACCAGTCTGATAAAAAGCTTGCCCTTTACAGATTTTTGGAATATAAGATGTAAGGACAGATGTCTTCCAGTTATAATTTCCCAGCTGGAACTCTGGAAGAAACATAAGAATTGTAAGAGATCATCATACTGTAAGGTTGTGTTCAAATTTACATTTTTTTTTTAATAGTCAACAACAACTGGCTGCAGCATCTGGCATCACTGTACATTTTCAGAATTGTTAATTCTACCAACTTTGGGAATGTTCAATCACATCTACAGGCAAAGGTTTAGAGGATTTTGGTTTATTTTTAAAAATCTCTTTAATCCAGGCATTGCCATTAGACAATGCTTGAGGGTTTCTTTTTCTGTAAAAGAAAGTGAAGAACAGGAACAGCCAGATCTGCTTCAAAGAAAAAAAAAGTTAGGGTTATGTTATTACCATGTATGTTAACCACATAAAATTACAGCAGTAGCATTACCGATTGACAAGAACATAGCCTCTCATTGCTTTTCTTTTTTTTTTCTTGAAAACTTAGTTTATTTTTATTAGTTGTAATGTACATTTTGTAGTTAAAACAGGAACCTTAGAGTTACTGCTGATATATTTGGGGGCAACTGAAGTGCAGCAGAGATGGTGATAGTGTTGCTCATGTGTAAAAAACAGCATCAGGAGTTATGCGTAGAAAAAAAGCATCAGGAATATCTCCTCTCCTCCTTCAATGAGCGTAGCCCCCAGAGGACTGGTGCAGGAGATCAGTGGCAAGGCTTTCGCCTTATCTCGGAGTGCTGCCAAACTCCTGCTCACAATATGAACGTGTTTAATATTAACTGGTTTAATGTTCACTCAACATCTTGAAAGGGTTTTTTGAATTATCATTACCATGGGGTTTGGGGGAGCAGGTGTGGTGTTAGTATACCTTTGAGGTGCTGGCTGCAAAGATTTCTGACCCTGCTAATGATTTAGAACTGCACATAATGTACGACATGCTGGAATTCAGTCTATGACTGAGCAGGCCTTGTAGTACTCTGCCAAAAAAACCCCTAAAAAAAACTTTTTGGGGATATACCACTTCTCTTTGGAGTAATGCAGTCTCGCAGTCCTGTTTATGAGTCTGTGGGGTATAGTATTGTATATTCTTATGCTCTGTATTAATTTACTGTGGTACCTGGCTGCTTTTCATGCACATGCTCATACCCATTTGCAGATCCAGCCATCATGTGTATCTTGGTGAAGGCACAAATTGAAAGGCCAGATTTTAAAGTCTGACCTTTTTGCTTTTTCTTTTTTTCCTTTTAAGCCAGTGGAGTGAATTCAAAATTCCACATATGGATTCTGATTACTTTGCTGTAAATCACAAGTAGCTAAAATAAGCAATAGCAACCATTAAGAATGTTCTCAAAAATGAATGTTACAGAGTGTCCCTCTAATTTTGTGCAGAAGAGTACTTATTGCTTAACCCATTTACAAAAATATATGTAAAGTTAACTTGACTACATTGGGGGCTTTTGCATGTTTTACGCTTCACGGACATGGACTAAATCAGCTGTGCTAAAAGTACTTATTAGTATTCAATCTATTTCTCAGTCTCTTTGAAGGAACCATGCAAATGTTTGGGCTTCTTATTTTGTTTTGATTTCTTAGTGGAAAATTGTATCCACATAGGTAAGCATGCACCGAACAGCAATAAATCATTATTTCTCAGATGACCAATATCAGCAGGAATCTCATATACTTCACTGCTGGAGTTGATTTCTAAATTCATTGAATAATTATTGGTGCTGCCTTTCATATGTGACAAACAGTCCTCTCTCTCTGATTCTGTTAAGTCTTACAAGGATGTTCACACACACACAAAACTCAATATGCAAGGGGTGTTATTTGTAGAGTGTGGGAAAAGGAAGGATAAGGAACCAAGGTACCTTTTAAAAGAGCAACTTGCAATATATCAAGAACTTTGTACTATGTTTTTAAGAAAAAAAATCTCATTCCATTTGTTTTAATAACTTTTTGAATTTTGTGTTTTATCTTGTCCAAATGCAGATATTTTATTGCAATGTTAGCTAGCATTCATGCAATGTCATCAGCGGTTTCTGTCATGAAGAGTAATGTTGTCAATTTTAAGTTCTCATAACAAAATGCAGCGGTACAGGATCAAGTGCCTCTATTGAATACAAAATTAGGGGAAGCTCCCAAGGTTTTACGAACAATCCTGCAGATGGTACTGATAGAACGGCTGCCTGAAATTGTCTCTTTTGCTGTAGATGCCAACTGTACCAGCATTATTTTGGAGAATAGCAATTGGTTTTATACTTTCTGGATCAGGAATGCAATCTGAATTCCTGCAGATCTGCTCTGCCTGCGAGTTGTGCTGTGTGTCAATGGAATTATTTACACAGAGCAAGTGGATGGAGAAATCAGAGTCACTGGAGTTGGTGCTGAGGAGGCTGATCTTACAAGGGTCTGAGGGATAGTAATTCGCTGTAGTTGAAGCTTGTGTTGTCTCATCAGCACCATTGATGCAACATTAGGCAAAATGGAGGGACAAACCAATTTCTTCTTAAAACTGAAAGGAAAGGTTTTCATAATTTAAAAATAGATCTGTTATATGTTAGTTAAGTCTATAACACCTTTGTCTGAAGAGTACAATAAATTACTGTTTCATTCATCAAAGGGTTAACTGAATTCTTAAATAAAACTGCAGAAATTCTCTACAACAGTGAGACTTCAGTTCGTTAGAGGAAAGAAATCCTTTACTAGTCTGTACCCTAAATAGATTGCTACCAAAATGAATTTACTGACTATTGATTGGTTCCCCCTCAGTTTTAATACCGATTCAATATTCCAGCTTCATTTCAACCCCCTGCCAGCTTTTTCTTTTCTTTTTGCCTTTTTTTTTTTCATTTTGCCCTTTTTTTTTTTTTTCTCATATAGAAATCTGGGTAATTGGGGGCAATTAATTTTAGAAGTTAAGTTCAAGATAAAATAGGTGCAGTGAGAAAAGCCAGTCTGTTTGCAATGACTTTCTTTTCTTGCTTGTGAAATCCTGTTCCCTTCTTAGCCCATGGCTGATGCCTTCCAACCAGAGATAGCAATTCTGCTAAGATTTCCTCTTCTGGAAGCTGCTGCGCTTAAAATAGTTCCATATTTTTCCATTTATTTACCATATTACCTTTTGCTGGTATCAAAGCCAAATCTTTTGAAACCAAAGCAAAGTTTAATTTTCTCAAGGCTCAAAAATGTTGTACATTTCCGGATTTTAAATTGCCTTCCATAAACTGAAATGTTTTGGAGTCGGTTTATCATCAGTTACTGTGTCGTCCTCCTGAGTGACAGAGTTGAAATGTTGCAGAGAGTGCTGGTCCCTGGGTTTATTATCCCTCACTCAGCTGTGTGAGCATTGCTAGTCTATATGCAACTAACTCACTAAATAGCAAAAATAAATCTTATTTTATTTCTTGGATTATTTACTGAGGTTTCAAATGCAGTTTTCTAGTCATTCTTTGGGAACAAAGAGAAAAGACAAAGTATACACAGGCGTGCTTAGGTAATACAGCCACATGGATGCATTCCTGCCAACTTCAGGCAAGTTGTATCAATTAACAAAGTACAAACTAACTTTGCTGTGGTATCCCCCAAAGCACTGAAGCCTACAGAGCCAAAAAGGTGAGGAATAGTCCCCACAGTGCATAGCCAGGCAGCAGAGCTGGCAATCCAGAAACTGGAGACCTTCTCCTGAGCTGTTAAGTAAAGAAAACGTAGTGCATCTCAGTATGGGTGGGGACTGATCCGAACAAGGATGATAAACTATCTGTTTTGGTAAGGCTGGTAAATGATCCTGGGTACATACTGTATGCGTCCTTGCTTCTTCAAGCTTTCTTTGTGCAAATGCGTCCTCACTAGAAACACTCTTTTGGCTGTATTATACTTTACTAAAAACCAATGTTTGTTAAGATGGAACTGAGCTGCTTTTTCTTCTTTTTTTTTTTTCTTTTTAATAGTCTGTAGAAGGCATGGATGCGTTTATTAAGAAAAGCTGTAATTGTTAAAGTGCTAATTGAATCATACTTCAGAGTATTTGCATTTGATGGTCTGTTAGGAGGTTAATAATGACTCAAAATGAATGGTGTTGTTTGTTCCTTGAGAATTCAGCATAATGTGAATACATTTTTTTCTTCAACTGCTCAGTCTCCGGGATACACTCTTAGCATTAGAGGGTGGTTAAGGCTTCTGGTACAGGTGAAATAACTCATCAACTTCCTTGCTGTTCTCTTTAGAAGAGGGAAAGGATAGCAATGTGACTGAAAATCTGTTCTTTTCGCCCACAAATGATTGAACTTATCACCCTGCCTCAGCATTGCTGTCACCTCAGTAGGTGACTCTGCGCAGATAGATGCGTTAGCATTATCAACATCAGCTCATTGAACCAGTTCAGAAGCTATATGAGGCGGCTAACAAAGCTGAGAGCTAACTAGTCATGATTGAAAGGTTCAGGTTTAATGCTGTGCTGCGATGAACAGCAGTGGTTTGCATCTTTAAGTGCTGTCCTACTGGGTGACTCTATTCGACAAAATATTTTTGCACCTGGGTAAGATGTGAAAGGTTAGTCCTTCCGGTTGTGATCACAAAGAATTCTTTTAAGCATTAGTTTATACAGTTTATACATATGCATTTTCTGTTGCTTTTTGCTCATGTTTACATGACTCTGCATTTCTATTATACATTTAATATCTTATATCTAAATAATGCCTTGGAAAGGGCTCTGAAAGAAAAGGTTAGCGTGACTTCTAGCACCCTACAAGATTCCCTAAAGAGCGCCAGCCTTCCCAGGCAAGGTCTGTGCTAGTTATTCCTTTGGCTTCACGGTAGTTGCTAAAAAGTTGTGGGATTTTTGTTTGTTTAGCTTTTATGAAAGAGAGAATGAATATTTACACTTTCCTTTATTTTATGCAGGCAGATAGATGTATATAATGGCATTTCTTATCTCCTTTACATACAGTTGTATTGCAGACACTCAATGTTCCTGGGGTGTTCAGGTTTGCGATACTTTTGGAAATAAGTCTGGCAGCGTTTCTTCGTACATCTTTTCCAGTAACAGCTGCAGCTTCTTTGCCTGTTGTGTTTTCCTTCTGTGATGGGTTGCAGGCAAATGTAGTTATGGGAGAAGGCTGCTTCCTCTTCTAAGTGTGTATGCCAAGCAAGTTTGGCTAAGTTGTTGCTTTTTTTTTTCTTCTTTCTCTTCCCTTCTCATTCTCTCCTCTCTTGTCTTTTTGTCAGCGTGCTGTGGGAGCAATAGCAAAGGTGCAATTGGGGAAAGGACAGAAGCTGCTATTACTAAGTACTACACAGTGAATGCTGATGTACTTTAGTTCAACAGTGAGCATTGCAGATGTGAGAGCTGTCTTGCAGTTTAGAAATATTTGTGGGTTTGAATGGATACTCAGGGTATTTTTTCATATTCTCTGTGGAAGCGAGAAGTAGAGAAGAAAGGAATAGAAAAGAAACTATGGGTAGTAGAAAGTTACCCATAATTTTCTGTGGGTAGGACTAGATGCCCCATAGTGAATGCAAAACGAACCTATCGGATTAGTATATTTTGAAGGCTCCTTTATTCA
>WEIS01063651.1:36871-47087 GCA_013389965.1 Todus mexicanus
TAAAATACAAAGAATATGTACAGAAGCCTTTATCAGTGACTAGATTGCCTTAACAATGCAACGGTTTTCAATCCAAGAATTAAGAAATCCAGTTGCATTCTTTTTGTTACTTATATAGTAAGCTAACTAGATATATGTATTTAAACATACTGTACCAGAAGATAGGAAAACAAGTTCACCTTCTGGTTTAGATTTATGGTTTACATCAAGGTAAAATTTTCACAGGACCTAAGTGAGATTTTTACATACCGTCAGATGCAGATAGGAATTTCAGACTCCCACTAAAATTGATACGTTTCCAAAATGAAGATTGCCAAGTCATGTAGGTGCTTCAGAGTATTTCACCCTGTTCCGTGCCATACTTTAATTGTTCATGAGCAGTGACTTGCCTGAGTAATCTCTTTGTGTGAATTCTCCTTTTTCCAGAATGATCTCTGTCAGAGGGCTCTCTTGTCTAGTACCAATATTCCAGAGGAACCTCCCTCTCCCCTGCGTAGCAGAAACAGGGACTATCTCACCAAAACCATGGTTCCAAAGCATTTAGGCTCTATAAAAGCAGCCCTTCTTCCCTGGATAAGCTCTGCACTTTTCTACCTGGCTCTCTGACAGGACAAAGCCAGCCATCCCCCACGCAGCTCCCGCTCTGTCACCAGAGCAGCCTTAACTGGAGCAGTGGTTCTGCAGCTGACCTGTTGGCAGTGGTTGATGGATCTTGGTGAGCCCTCACTCCCTGAGAGCCCCTGAAGCATCACAACCCCTGACTTGACTCTCGAGGCGGCATCTCCCCAGAGTTAGTGAGTCAAACAGGCTGGATTTGTCTCAGAGTGAAGAAAAGAAAGGAGACATTGTGTGCAGATCTTCACAGCAAACCTCGTAGGATGGGAACTCATAGGGCAGAGTTTTGGACTCGCTAGTCTACTTAAATTTCAACTTTAAAATGTCATTTTAAGATGGACAAATATTGCAGTGATCAATGACAGGGAAAAGGCTGCACAGTCACAGTGATGGAGATGAAGACCTCTGGAAGTTTAAAACAACAGCTGCCGCTTACCTGCATTGCTCTTTAGGATTTTGGCGAGGTAGATTATGTGATTAGATAATGTGGGAAAATTTCCATAATGTGTACAAATTATTTTCCAGTGTTTAGCTTAGTATTAAAAATTTTTCCCTGATGTCCTCTAACTTCTGTCATTTTTATGCTCATATTCCTATTAATTAAATAAATTGTACTTAAAATAACATTTTACATATTAACATTCCTCTGCAACTAGATTTTAATAAATGTGAAATATTTTCCGACTTCACAAAACTAGCAGCCTAATGATAAGGACATGTCTTGAAAAGCCTCACAGTATTTAGAAGTCCTTACATTTTTAGCAAGCTGTTTTCCCTGTAATTGGTAAGCCACATTCTGCTGTTGATTTACTTTCTCTAACTGCATTGATTTCTGTAGCCTAATATATATTTAATTAGTAGGGATGTGATTGCAACTAATATTACAGAGCTTTTAAAGGACAATAAATTCCAGAGTGTGCTTTATGGATTTTTATTATTTTTTCTACTTCAAATATTTCATCCACTGAGGAAGGTTTAATTTATCTTATTAGATTTCCGTGCTTTTTTTTTTAATTGTAACTCAGGTTGCATTGAGATTGAGTGGTGTGTTCACATCTTCCAGAACATGTTCCGGCATAGTTCTCTATTTGTAAACTGTTACCTAATTTATAATCTAATCTGTAAGGGGAAAGCTTGTCTTCCCTTGAAATTCAGGCTGATGCATGGTTCCTAAAGCTCCACATGGCTCAGGTGACTTCCTGAAATTTGGAATGTATAGCTAACGTGGCCTTTCCTTGTGGGGGGAGGAGAGGAAAACTACAGAGATACTCAAAAAATAATTTGGCCTTTAGGTTGATGTTTGGGATGTCACCTATAAGGAGGAGTTTATTCCCAATTCTAAAAAATGGTCAGAGAAGAGTGGAGAGAAGTGTTGGAGCGGCATTATCCAGGAGAACTGTAACCTGTGTGGATATCCAAAGTCATGTCAGAAGGGTAGTGGGGAAAGTTACTGCTTTATAGGAGGGACTCCACATGCTGGCACGTCATCTGAGACCATGTCAGCATGGACTGCAGTATTTCTTCAGGGGTGTTGGGGGATGAGTGATTAAACTTCTTCTATCCACTCCTTCTCTCAAATGACAAAACACCAGACAAGAACTCCCAGGGTAGCCATGGATTCCCTTCCCTGACGTGTGCCGCTTTCCACAGCTGACAAGTGGAAGGGTGTAGAGAAGATGAGGCCAGCCTGGTGGCCAAGGTGCACAGCTATGGCACAAGGTGCAACAGATACAGGTTGAAACACAAGCTGTTTCCACTGATATAGGGTGGATTTTGTCTGACATGATCAAACCCTGGAATAAGGGCCCAGAGAGGATATTGAGTCTGTATACTTGGAGGTATTGAGAACTTGACTGGGCAGGGTCCTGACCAGCCAGGACTAGATGACCTCCAGAGGCCTCATCCAATATAAACTGTTCTGTAAATCTAGGGTGGCTTTTGTGCCATCCTACCTGTTTTGCTTAGTTTCAGAATGAGGTTTCAATTACCTTAGTTCTGGTTTGTAATGCTGGTCTTTGCTTTTGACTATTCATGCCGTGGTAGATTTAACAAATACAGTGAATACGGCAGGGTATAATTACAATTTTATAGAATTGTACTGAAATTTGCATCTGGTAATCCAGATGTCTTAGCAATATGATAATGTATGCCTTAGATTGTAGATTCCCATTGTACGTGAACTTTTATAGCTGTGTTGATAAATAGTGTTAACATAGGCTGAGTCTTTCCCTCTTAAATCCCTAAGAAAATATAACTGAAAGAAAGTTAAATACCCTGAGCTGGGAGCAAGAGAGAGTTCCCAACTGGAGGAGTGAGAAGGAGCTTTTGCAAAGAGGAGGTTTGTGATTTTGCATGACTAATGCTAATTTGGATTTATGGAAAGAGATGAGGATGTCTACACTGAGCAGCGTCGCTGCACATGGCAAATGTACTAGATCAGTTATTGCCAAGTATGGTAGAGAAAATGAAGGAGAAAGAAAAAGTGGTTTAGAAATTTCTTTTCCAGTCTCTGCTTATCAACATGAAACATCTGCTTCAGCCGCACTGGCTCCCTCTAACAGGCACCACGACTGAGACGGTGAAATTCCTGCTTATGTGCAACACAACAACACTGCGCTTCCCTGAGCTGCCTTGTGATAATTCATTATTGTGCGCAGGTGATGGAGGGTGCGTCGCAGGGTAAAATGTAAATGGTTCCAGTGCACTTGGATGAGCATCACATATGGAAATTAACATTGGCACAATTAATTTTTGTTTGTTATAGTCTTAATGTTGCTAAGCTACAGAAGGAAGCGGATCATGCCGAGGAAATCTACAAGTTGCTGACTGTTGGCACAGAATCTTTCTAAATGTTACTCTAATCGTGTGCTATAGCTTAGCTTTTATTTAGTGTAAATAAAATGGGTACTTTTTTGATGTCACCATCTTAGTTTTAAAATATTCCTGTCTTTACTTGTTATGAGAGTAGTTGTACCTAAAAATAGCAACACGGCGATACCTAGTTCAGCTTCTTCGTCAGAAAAGCTTCTTGGTCAAATGTGTACAGACGTGAATGTGGTCAACTCCTGTTGTAGTGTGAAAGAACAATACACTTTTATCTAAGAATTGCAGTTACTTCCATTTACATCTAAATAAAGTAGTTTCACAGAAAACACAGCCCAGGTTTGTACACACAAATAAATACAAGCTGAAATACCTCACGTTAATAGTATTGCTACCTGAGTTCAAGTGCTTAACTTCTTTGCCCCCTGAATTCCCAGGGCAGACATGGATTATTAGAGCTTGAAATAAAAAAGTTAAGTGCTTATGGTTTCATAGGCTGATGAAATGCCTCACGCTGTTCCAAAGAAGAAAGGTGAAATCTTGGGGATGGAATAGAAGCAAGCTGTGAACGCTTCTTCCTCCTGCTCAGAAAATCATATGATACTTCTGTAAAACTGAAAAGAGGGGCTTGATTTGGATTTTTCTTCTTGCGCTCAGGATAGAATTAGTTTATTTTCATGATAGCACAAGAAAATCTGGTATTAAAGATTTTAAAAGTTTGTGGTGGAGGTGGGGAAAATAAGGACAGACGTTTGACAATACGTTTTTACTTAATCCTCTTGTTTTGAACTTTTATCAAAATATTACAAAATCTTGCTATGGGTAGCAGAATTTGGAATATGATCATAAAATAAGTTGAAATGCCTAATGTTTAAGATTGGTAGTAAATGCATCAATCATGTGAAATATTTTTTATTATTTATACTTCTGGGGGAAAGCAAGATTTGCGCCTGAAAGTCTAGTTCTTGTTCAGAAAACCTTTTGCTGTTCTCAGGTCAAACTTGACAGTTTTCTTACACTGCAGAGACCTGTACCTTTGTATTTTCCTGTTGCTTCAGCTTACTTGGCAGTGCCTTACTTTAGAGGACAAGGAGTATTTTGAACAGTGATAGACTTTTCACCTGTATTTCCTGAATGGAAGTTTAATTCTGTAACAGTTCTGAGCTAATGAGTAAAGTCTAATGAAATTGATGTGATTGTTTTAAATTCTACAAAAGTATCATGATCAGGCTTTAATTTTATATGTTGTGTAAAATAGATGAGTTTCATTTCAGGGTATATTAGAGGAGATACTTAGATGGTATCTCCTATAGATGCGATTAAAATTACACTTAATACTAAAATGATATATTAATTATTTCTAGGCAAGGTACTTCATTTGAAAATGGATGCATTCTTTTTAGCAGTGGAAAGCTATTACTCAGCAAATAATGATTTGCAGTAAACTGAGTATTTATCATATAGCAAAGTATTACGAATCAATTATTTAAACTGTTAAGCCTATGAATATAGTATCTTCACAGATGATTTATTTTACAGATGCTTAGACCTGCCATTCAGCATCACATGGGAGTTGGACTCAGAAATCAATTTGTGGCTCTTAAATATTAGATAGTTTTAATTTCCTAGAAGGAATAAAACCCCATATGCGCTAACAAATACATAGGTGAAGAGTTCTTGACCCTCAGGATGCAAAAAATCAGTACATGGTTAGCACATGAGACGGCTCAGAGCCAGTAATGAACCCCCTACACACACCGCATGGTTTCAATTACAGCTTGATATGACTAGACGGCATGGTGCCAGAAACAAAAGATTGAAACAATTTAAATGATTCTCTTCTTCATGGTTCAGATACTTGAGCCTCTGGTTTCAGTCCCTTATTAATGTTCACTTTTATCTGTGCAGAACTCAGACTTCGAAAATAGGAATTCGCTGCTTGAATATGTAGAATGTCATCTTGTTAAAGGACGCTATAGTATGATCTGGTAATATATCACGTAATTATTTGCTGTGCAATAGTTGCCTTCAAGGTTCATGTTCTCAAGGTCAAGAACTATTTCTGGAAATTGTCTAATTTGTCTCAGTCAAAATTAGAGAAGCTCTTCTAATAGACAGTTAGCAAAATAAAGGTCGTAGTCCCCTCTTCATATAATTACTTAGCAGTTAAATCATTTACACCTCCAGCAGAGTCATCTCTTCACCACTTCCACAACCGGAGGGAAGGAGGCAAACACTTGTGTGTCACTTTGTAGGGTACTGTAGTCTCTCTTCCTCTCATTGAGGATGTCTCACTGTCTGGGCTGCTCTGAGAAATAAAGATAATCATTGTTTTACCATGTGGAGATCCACTGACCGAGCAGTTGTCTCGGGATTCCTGGCAGCTCGCCTCGCAGACTGCCAGCTAACACACTGGCTCTGGGGTCACCTCAGTCCAGGTCAGCAGGTGGTGGTAGCAAGTTGCCAGAGCGCTCCATTTCAGCTCCTGCAGGTTACTTTGGTGATGACTTAGGAGAGAGCCTGGAACCATAACATCTTTGCAGGCTTTTTGCTCTAACAACTCACTTTTTCAGGTTTATATATCACCTACTTCTGTTGGTGTGAGGAGATACTGAGGTTGTGCAGCAACTGAGTTTTTGGCATTGCCATAGACTTTGTGAAAGAGCCCATGCAGAGCCAGCTGTCCCGACAAAGAGGGACATCGTGGCAGGCAGGGTACACAGACCCACCCGACGGACCTCTTCTGGCAGCATTCATCTCTGTTACAGCACCAACGGCTGACAAATGGAAAGAGAATGAATCACTTTATGGAGCACTATGAAATGTTTTCTAAAGCCTTTGAGCACTCTTTTGAAGGAAGCAATGCTTTCAAATAGCTGCAGATTTGGGGGTTGTTCTTTTAGTTCTTTTCTTTTTCCTTTTTTTTTTTTTCAATACGGGCTGTTTAGACATAATAGATATTCATTGGTAAAGCCTATTAAAGTGGAAGAATAATATAGTCAGGTTTCCAATTGCAACTCAACTGAATTATTGTTGTAACGATTAAGCGAAGTCGGAATTGTAGGGTATTTAGTGTTTTTCTTAAAATGAGACCATCTAATATAATTGCAGGTATGCAAATGTGAGGGGAAGGTGTGCCTTGGTGTGTAGGTTGCTAGATTTTACTTTATGTAAAGCTTATTTTCTTTGTACAGGTGGAGCAAATGAATAAAAAAAATATATTGAAAAGGTAATTCCCTGCTTGTCTACCTGTATTACCATTGTACAACATTTTGCTTTATACACTAAGCTATACTAATGCTTATTGAATCCATTGATATATATTTGCTTTTAAAAAGTTATGTTAGATTCTATTTCATTAAACTCATTTGGTCAGTCACTTAGAGGTACTTCTGCTTAATTGCCGCCATTGTAAAGGACCACATCTTAAGGATTTTATGGAATTTTATTATAGGATTGGGGGTTTTTTAATAGGAATTTTATAGCCATTCTCAACATATGTTCTGTTACCATTATTGCACTCATTTGTCTTCTCATCTGCTGTAACTAACTGATCTGGCATTAAGTATTTGACAGTTTTGAGCTAGCCTTTTTTGGCCAAAATGCATCTTAGCTCCATATAAAATGGTTCTTCTCTTGCTCTCGGGAAGTCTTTGTTCCTTAAAATACTCCCTCCCTCCTGCCCAAACAGGAGTAAAATGCCATAAATGCCTGGGTAAATACGGGCTCGGGGATGCAGTCTACTGCAAATGTTACTGCTGCCAAAAATAATCTAGTCTTTTCAATATCTGATTTTCATTTTATTAACCTTGCAACAGTGTGCCTTCTCTTTAATAATACCTTGCATTTTCTCTTCTTTTTTTTTTTGTGTAAGACCATACCATAACCCGACATCTAAATTTCTTCAGTATTGATTTCTTCTGTTCTACAGTTGTCACAATTACTTTTTACTTGCTTGAATTCAAATTGTGCCTATCACTTCCTTGACCTTACTCAGCCTGTTTCTTAAATTCGTATCTATAATTTTTAAGGACTTCAATTTTATATGAATTTTCATATCTTGAAATGTGGGATCAGGATGAGAACTGTTTCATCTTTGCTAATTTAAACTAGACCCAGCTGCTTTTTTCTTGTTCTGCTACACTAAACATAAAATAAGTCACTTGACTATGTGGTTCCTTCCTTTCTGTAAAATAGTTTTGACTTCTGCAAAAGGTTGAGAGTGAGAATATGCAAGGTGAACTGACTGGCAGGTCCTTGTGGAATATGAAGTGCTTTTGGGCTTATAACTTAAGCCTTCATATCAAACTGATGTCTAGACTTTCTGCAGTAACCCTCCTTTCACGGTATTTTGTCAGAGTCAGGCAAAGAAGTTCTACATAAAATATGTAATTCTCAGCTTATCTATAACTTTGGGGGGAAAAAAAAGACACTTTAAAAAACTTTATAAAGTAAATCATCAGTTTAATTTTTACTAGAAATATCAAATTAAGATAAAATGAATTCAGCTGTACTTCCTAAAACAAAAGAGAAGAAAATAACAGAGAAACAAGTCTCTTTGTTCTATGTGAAAGAGAATACTTAATCAAACATCAGCAGAGAATTAAAAAACATAGCAATACATGAAAGTATTCTTTTTTTCTTCACTGATCAAACTAATTGCCAGCAATGGGAAGAACTACAAAGTGCTGTTTAAAAATAAAAAATACATATCTTAGATTTAATAAACAGGAGTTAACACAGCTAAAATGAAGCTCCAAAAATCAACTGACAACCGGCAAATGGGTTTGGGTCTCATCATCTTGAAATACATATCAAACAACTTCCTTGCAAAAGCAAATTTGAAAGAGTAATTCTACACCCACGAATTTCTGAGACAGACACATCGCAGAAGCTTCTCTGTAACTGTTAAATGGACAAGCTTTCCAGTTTAATTAATTTCATAGCAGAAATCTTGCCAAATGTGGAGGTCTTAAACCACCTAATAATATTCCTTATAACGTTCCTTGTAATATTGTTATTATGCTTTTATAAAATAGGTAGCAATAATATTCAGTATTCACTTGGAAGCAGCATTTGTCTATCACTGTATATGCTTACAAGTGTAGACAGGGGATAAAGAGAAGAAATTATTACCAAGTGGGTGAGAAGGTTGCAGGATAATTACCTCTTTATCCCCTTATAGTGACCTACAAGAGAGCGATATGTCGCAGAAATAGAAGGGATATACGCTTGTCTTGCAACTGAAGGTCTCTGAGAAATTGCAGCATGCATGTTAGGATGACCTTTAACATGATATTCAAGGAAGAATCACTGAAATTAATTCTATACTGCAGACGTGTTAATTCAAGTCCACTTTTAAAAAGTGCAGTGCTAGTTTTGTTTTCCAAGGTTACCAAAACATCCCAGCCAGAATAAAACAAAAAACGTTTTCTCAAAATGCAGGAGCATGGACACAGCTGAAAGATCCTCCAGGACAAAAAAAAAAAAGAACCCTTCAAAATTTCTGATGTCCATGTTGGTGGTANAAAATTTCTGATGTCCATGTTGCTGGTAGGTAGTGATCGCTGCCCACTTCCTGCAAGGGACAATAATGAAAGGGGAGGTAGAGAGGGCACGGCTGGCCTCAGAAGCATTAGCTGAGTGTATAACAACCCGAGGGACAACCATTTCCAGCCCACACAAGCAGGAAGATGGTCTGCAATTTATCGAGATGAAAATTAACATTGAGCATTGAAAACTTCTGGAATTGGTCTTTATTTCTGTATCTTACTGATTATATTGGGAGTAAGTGCTCTGTCACATCTGTCTGCTGGTTGTATTCAAATGCAGAGAACATCTTTCAATAATAATTTGCCTGTAATGCCTGAGATGTACATAAAAAAGAATTTGAGCTGCTGCATTTTTTCCCCCAAACCACAAGGAATGGAGAAATACACTTTCTATTAACTTTCTCCTTTTTGGTTTTTTTTTGTTGCTTTTGTGGCTTAATGTTTACATCTAACAAGGTACTGGTATTTTTAGCAGCACAGCAAGGGGACTTTTACTCACTGTCATACTACACACAGTTCATCAGGCTATAATAGCTCAGAACAGATCAGATCTAGCCGCATGACTACCATTTTGTGCCAAGTTAGCCTCTCTGAGATGGCAGTTTAATTGTCCTGAACCACCTTCATACTTGAAGATGATAGTTTATTAAAAGAAAAAAGTATGGCAAAATGGAGCTTTGTTGTTCACAGGCTGGGTGACTAATGGGGATTCACCTTTCTGACTATTTTAATCTGTTTCTCTTCACTGAGCAACACCCATCAGCTTTCCAAGGTGGGGTTTTGTGGTCTTCTGTCAGTATTGTTTATAGCGAATCAAAATTTTATTGTATGGTTTAGTTTCAAGTATTTATTTAAGCTAGCATGTGGGATGGTTTTGACTTCCACTAGTCAGGGCTGGTAGCAATTGATGGAAAAAAAAAAAAAAGATTCGATTACTGCTTAATGATGACGTCTTCGAAAGCCCTGGAGTGAGTGAGAAAGATAAGTCCCATGGAAAATCAATGAAACTCAGGCTCCAAAGACAGTTAGGTGAGTAGAAAATGTTGCTCTAATGACTTAAATGGTTGTTCTTTCTCATGCTCTCTCAGTTGTAATATACAAGAGAGATTGGGGCTGTGTAAAAAATATCCGGCATCTCTGAGCATTTTTAGGCTGTTAAAAATCGGAGTGCTGGATCTTTATCTGATTACTATCTCTTGTTCTTACCTAACTTAGGCAGCAATGGG
>WEIS01063652.1:0-11970 GCA_013389965.1 Todus mexicanus
TTTTTAAAGCAGCAAGCCCACAAACAGTTGCAAGCTCATATTGATATCTTCCTTTACATCTTTAGCTACTGTGAACACTCTTATAATGCCAGATTGCCATTATATTATTATGGCCTGATTACTTGATTCTCAGCCTTAGCTATATTAATTTGCAAAAAGAATTTTGTAATTATGTATATTCATCAGTTTAATTCATGAAGGACAGTGTGTGGCGTACAGGAAATTAGAGCTGTGGAGATAAGAAACTCTCCCTCCCCTACCTAGAAACTGTGTAATTAGAAGCGCTCATTTAGTAGATCAGTTCTCAATTATCCGTTAAGTGTAAGTATTTGAGTTAGATATGTTCCTTTGTCTAATGTGACTGAACATAATTTAACTTAGAATATGTGAGATGCTGGCTACTCAAGGCAAACTGACAGATGACATTTCTCATAAATTGTATTTCTGAATAAGAAACTTTGTATGTGTAGTCCATGTTTATTCTGAAAGGGAGCTGGGAAATAGAAGGTAGAGCTAGGACTATATAATGTTCTCTAGGGAGTACTTCCAGGGATGTGCTGTACAGTTTCAATTTGTTGTAATGAGGATTTGTTGTAATAAATACACATGGTAAATTGCACAGGAGGTGTTGGATAGGATTGATGGTGGCTATAACAAAGTTCTGTTTTGGATAGCTACATAAAAAGGATCAGATACTGCCAGTCTCTAATTCAGGTACCCTAATGTTGAAAGAATCTCTTCCAAAGAGTTTGCTCACTGGAAAAAAAAAAAACAGGAGTCTGCAGTATAAACCTGTTTGCATCTGCATGGTGAGGGTTTTCTGTTTATTTTTATTCATTATTTTTTTAATCCCTTGCTGTACTTATGGGTAATTTGCAAATGCTGTCATTAACTGCTAGTGTCTGTCATTTGTTCTTTTAATATTTTAAACTATAGCACTTTCTAATAATACCTTGTGCTTACCTGACCAGTTTGAGTCTTCAGTTTCACATATTCTGAGCACAAAATAAATGGCATTACTGGAAAACTGAGCTTTATCAATACAGAAGCATTTCTGCAATGGAAGCTGGAGGATGCAGACTCATGACTTTTTCCTATATGCGTGGTTTGGGTTTTGGTGGGTTTTTTGCGGGGGCGGGAGGCACAGTAAAGGTAGTTTTACCTAAGGTATAAGGCAGGTACAATCTTTCCAGCTTTAGGAGAACTTAAGCACCACTGGTCTATAAAATGAGAGGCTTGTTTAAGGGAAAATGCGTAAGACCTGGACAGCTGGTACCATGGACTGTCTTCAAGCAATTCAGACTAAGTTTGGGTGACGTGTGTTGTTTCATTGTTTTCTTGCAAGCTCCTTTTTCCTGCAGTTCAGACAGGCCAAAAGATGTTAATTTAGACTTCTCTTATAATCCTTATTGTCCTTGGGGACATGCACTAATCTTGTTTAGTTGTCTGGTTGCTAATCTATTAATCTTATTTGTGAATGTGTTAAATATTGGACTGCACTCTATCTATTGCAACCTTATCACAAAATTCAGGCAACACCAGATAAAACACGAAGTGTTGGATAATGGATTTAAGAGGCAAAATCAGCACCTGTTTCTTTTGCATATTACATATGTATGATTTTTGACATTGAAAATTCTGAAAAAGTTTCAAATGCCAAACCAGATGTTTATGTCCATGCAACCAACCTTTAAGGCCTACATTGAAAAGTTCACCCTTGAAAGAAAATGCAGTAAACTGCTTATTCACTCTTCCCTTGTTACCAGTGTTGTTCTACTGTTTACACCACCTGTTTTTTCTCTCTGTTTTTGACTATTTAGTATAATCAAACTACACATATAGCAACTCTTCTCAGTTGAAAAATGCTACTTTTGTTTCAAAAGCAAAAAGCTTCTGAGTCTCGATTCCCAACCCTAATTACATGAACTGAGAGAGCAACAGATAACCTCCTTACTTCAGAGATACCTGTCATGAGCAAAGTATAATGAATACAGTAATAAGCTGTAAATTCACACTGTGCCTTTCTTCATTTAATACCACACATTCAGGATAAAATCAAGTGAACCCGAGGCAACAGGAGTGTGCCTTGTGTTCTGGGGATCAGTGAAGCCTGAGGCAGATTGCTGGCATTGCGTTCAATGCCTCCATTTCTGGGGTGCTTGCGGCAGTGGTTCAGACTCATCTCTTCAGATGTGGATAGGAAATGGCCTTACTTAATACAAGGATGGTGCGTTTCTCATTTAGAGCAACGTTAATGGCATGGGTCTTTTGTGATGTACAAAAATGCATGGACATTTTGGTTCAGAACACCTGGCTTTTTGATAAAATCTGAATTGCAGGAAAGGACAAAGCTTGAGGTACTGTTTAAACCCTAGAATTATGTCCATTTATCATGTCCTTTGTCTCAAATTCCTCTCATCACTTTGTTTAAAACCAAGATTTAAAAGTAGATTTATTTATTTTCCACACCCCTTTCATACCATAGATATAAAGCAGGATAATTAAGCTTTTTACTGGTCATTTGCTGTTGTTTTGCACAGATTTATTTCAGCTAAGTGGCTTTCAAGTGTACACAAAGAATGATAAGAGACGGTTTTACTCGAGCACTTAAACTATAAACCATCTGTCTGAAATGTGATGTTGGTTTCCCATAAACCTTCTTTAAAACTTACTGATTGCTTAAAAGCAGTAGGATAATGCAGAGCATGGTGTAATATTCCCATATAGGTTTGTCATGACTGCAGGAAGTGTGTTAATTTTGAAACTAGGCCTTCACTTCTTAGTGTGTTTGTGTTTTCCATTAGCATGTCTAAAGGCATATTCTGTTGTACTGAGGATGGGGAATACAACTAGGGTGCACAAGTTTTGTGCTCATCTTTGTGCAATAGGTGACCCTTTCTCTTTATTATTAGTCCTCTTAGAAACCTTCTCTATAATTTTTCTTGTCTTGCTTTTTTTTCTGTAGTCACATGCTTGAAAGTGTACAGATGCCCACTCTGCTCCACAGAGTAATTTCCTTTCTTGTTGCTGCAGCATGTTCAAATGCATAAAGTCATGTTGGTTTCATGATAAAAAAAGTAAATGGTATTTCATGCATGTGAGTGCTACGTCATAAAAGCTGTTTTCAGTAAGAACAAACGCATCGCGGTCAGTTTGACTGCTCTTTCTGCACGTGTAATATTTAAGGATAGATAGCAATTTCAGTTTATTAGAAGTTGTCTATTTCTAAATTGTTTGGTGATTTGATTGGGCCTTCTGAAAGATTTAATTTGCAAGTCTGAGATTTTTCTCACAATTTCAGTCACGTTTAATCACAAATGTGACTCACACATTTTTTTTTTATATATATATATAAAGAGAAATCTGTGAAAATCCAGTGAAAAGAGAATACAAAGGATGAAATGGCATTGTCTTTAACCCAGTGGAGTACTTGCATCATTTTTCACCATACAACTCAAATAATGGGGAAGTTTGATGTGTGATTATGCAAAGCAAGGATTGATTTCTTTTCCCTGGAGACTATTCATTTGTATAATTATCCACCAGTAGGGCTAGTCCATGATATCTGGATGTCAACATGTAAATGCTGCTTTTCTTCTGGATGTTGGCAATACAAGATGTGTTATCATAAATATGTTGTCCCTTTCCATATTTTTCTACTGTAATTACCCTATTTAAATCTGAGAAAGATATCATGCTTCTAAAGAGTAACTGGAAGTCTGAAGGTGGAAAAACTTCTTTATATTCCTAGTATAAGTCACTACATGTGGAAGGGTGAAGAACAAGTTTATGTAGCTTCCTTATTTTCGAGCTCATTTGTGATAAACCTCAGATTCACAGCACTTTAGAGTATCATGGGCACGTTGCAGCTCCGCATACTGAAGGCTGACATTCAGTGAAGACTGAAACTTGTAAGAAGGTGGAGATGAGCTGGAGGCCCAAACCTCCTGAACTAGCCTCATCTGGGGTTTGATTCCAATACTGTTTGTTTGAACTTGTATGTCCAACTTGGCCTGTTGGAGTCAGGATCAAAGACACTGAAAATTTGAAAACAGTAGTTATAGATAAATATTCTGCAGCTCATCACCTATGATTAAAGTTATCAAGCATGAAAACTATTGATATGCATATTTTAGAAAGCCCTTAGTCAAGTATCTGGGCTTAAGGGTAAGAACAGTGTAATATGTAACAGCTAAGAGACAATTCACCACAGGGAAAAACCTCTCGTTATATGAGTATTGACATGCTTTGATTAAAATTTTAAACGTGTGACAAGTGAAAATCTTTCCACATTACTGGCATGTGGAGAATCTGCAGGAGGTTTCAGGACCTTTTTGAATAGATGAATAATCCTTCTTTTACTAGAACTTCTTAATGAAGACGTTGTATCTTCAGTTTAAAAATTAACTTGAACTCTAGTTACCCTTACCAGAAAAGTGTGTAGATATCAGTTTCCATAAAATTAGTCTTCATGTACTTGAAAGTATAGAGATTTTTTCACCCCCGTATGACTGACTTGAGAGCAGAGTTGGGTCCTCGCAGAAGAGTCTCAGAGGTAAAAATCAGTAAATATCTGTGTAATTTTTAGTCCTTGATTTAGTAAGTATGGTATGGTGTAAATGTCTTCTCATGTCTTACTGGACCACACATTATTGTGCTCTCTAGTTTGCTTCCATGTAAATGTATTTTTCTGGGACGTATTTAGGTTCCTGGAGATGGTTTATATACTGAATGTATTGATTGATTAAACAGCAGTCCTAGCATAGTTGAATTAATGTCTTCCAGTTTTAAAGCAAAAGGACTACATTTTTAGGTTTTACACAGAATGATGAAGAGAGGCAGAAAGTTGTTTATTTTAGGTGCTGACACTGTTTGGTGAGGAGTGAAGAAACCAAGGCTGGTGTTCTGAGCAGAAGGACTGATGCTAGCCGCCTGTATGGTAATAGGGGCTCCAGAACTGGGTGCAGTACTCCAGATGGGGTCTCATTAGAGTGAAGTAGAGGAGGAGAATCACCTCACTTGACCTGCTGGCCACGCTTCTCTTGACGCAGCCCAGGATACAATTGGCTTTCTGGGCTGCAAGTGCACACTGGCAACTCATGTTGAGCTTTTCACCCACCAGTGCCCCTCAAGTCCTTTTCTTCAGGGCTGCTCTCAAGCCAGGTGCTGCCCAGCCTACATCGTTGCTTGGGATAGCCCCAATGCCGATGAAGGACCTTGCAGTTAGTCTTGTTGAGCTTTATGAGGTTGGCATGGGCCCACCTCTCCAGCCTGCTAAGGTCTCTCTGGATGACATCCCTTCCATCCAGCATGTCAGCCACACCACGCAGCTTGGTGTCATTGGTAGATTTGCTGAGGGTACACTCAGTGCCACTGCCCATGTCGCTGATGAAGATGTTTAACAAGACTGGTCCCAGTACTGATCCTTGAGGGACTCCACTTGTCTCTGGCCTCCACTTGGACATGGACCTATTGACAGTCACTCTTTGGGTGTGTCTGTCAAGCCAGTTCTTTATCCACTGAGTTGTCCATCCATCAAATCCATATTTTACTAGCTCGGAGACCAGGATGTCATGTGGGACAATGTCAAAGGCTTTTCTCAAGTCCAGGTAAATGACATCAGTAGTTCTACCCTTGCCTATTGATGTTGTGACCTTTTCATAGAAAGGCACCAGGTTTGTCAAGCATGATTTACCCTTGGTGAAGGGTTGGGGTTATTCAGTTTGGAGAAGAGAAGGCTGCAATGAGAGCTTATTGTGGCCTTGCAGTATCTTAAGGGGGGCCTACAAGAAAGCCAGTGAGGGACTTTTTAGGATGCTGGGTAGTGGTAGGACTAGGGGGAATGGAACAAAACTAGAGGTGGGTAGATTCAGATTAGACATTAGGAAGAAGTTCTTCACCATGAGGGTGGTGAGACACTGGAACATGTTGCCCAGGGAGGTGGTGGAAGACCCATCCGTAGAAGTTTTTAAGGCAAGACTGTATGGGGCTCTGAGCAACCTGATCTAGTGTGAGGTGTCCCTGCCCATGGCAGGTGAGCTGGAACTAGATGATCTTTGAGGTCCCTTTCAACCCTGACAATTCTATGATTGTGTATTTTTCTAAAATTTACCAGGCATCCCAGAATCAAGATCACTACAGATCTATCAAGTGTTCAAGAGTAAAAAAAAAAGCATAAAAAGATCTGAGCCCCTAAATATGTCAAATCCTTGAATAGATGGCTGATATAACAAAACTAAAGGTTGAAGGTGGGAGAAGTGGGAAAAATTAGATAACCAAGGAACTCTCATCAGTTTATGAGAAAGGTGAGGTGAGATTAATTCCATGGTTCAGGAAAAGAAATTCTGGAGAAGTTTAAAACTGGGACAATCATTAATGGGGACACTCTGTCCTCTGAGAAGTACAGCCTGTCCCAAAGACGACTGTTCTAATAAGGTTTTTTGCATCACCAGACCATCTTGTCCACCTTAAAGTCCTCCAAGTAATTAGTATTCTTAGTAGGTAAGAGGAAAAAAAAAAACAACAAACCACCAAACATGGAAATACAGAGACAACTCTTTATGCTATGACTAGGGCAAGTAGTTTAACTTATTGCTACAGAGTCTTGAACCAACTACCTTGGTTTGATCAAAGAATTTGCCTGGATTTGGGATAATATTTAAGTAGAGGGCTTTTTAGGGCTATAGCAAAAAATCCAAGTACAGTCTGGAGCAGATCTAGAGGGAGGGCCACAAAAATGGTCTCTACTAGGACAGGCTGAGGGAGTTGGGGTTGTTCAGCCTGGAGAAGAGAAGGCTCCAGGAAGACCTTGTTGCGGCTTTCCAGTACCTGGAGGGAACCTATGAGAAAGCTGGAGAGGGAGGGAACAGGGGATGATGGCCGTTTACAAGGGCTTGTAGCAAGAGGACAAGAGGCAATGATTTTAAATTAGAAAAGGGTAGGTTTGGATCGGATGTTAGGAAGAAGTTCTTTACCATGAGGGAGTGGTGGAACACTGGAACAGGTATGTGTTTGTTTCCAAATATATTTAATAATTCTTGTAAAATAATTGCTCGTCATTTTCCCAGAACAAACCAAACTTCTCTGTAGTTCTGTGAATCATCTTATGTATTAACTTTTATAAAGATTAGAATTGTGTTAGTTATATTTTGATCTGTTTTTTGCAGAGTCCAAGTGGTACAAGACCTAACTGTTAGAGGAGTCTAGCACCTTGACGTTGTGGTTATGTTGTGATTTCTAATGGAATTATTACCTGCTTCAGAAATTCTGGTGTAGTTTGATATTTTTATTTGTTTAAAATATCTTCTGTTGAGCTTCAGAGTGTGGACCCAGTATCTTTTTCTGTACTGAATACAAATGAAAATAATTTGGTTAGGCTTTCAGCAACAATACTGACTTAATTTTGGTGATCTATGTTGCCCACTGAGTCTGATAAACTTCTTGCTTTTGATGCACTCGAAAAACTTCTCATCTACTCATTGACTTAAGCATCTTAATTTTTAAATTAAAGTAAATTTTTCCTTTCTGCTTTCTCATTAAAAAAAAAAAGCTTGCTCTATTAAATATTAAGTCCCTCCTTTTATGTGGCTGATTGTGCTATTATTTTCCTTTAGTGTTTTTTGGGTAGTACTTACTCTAAACCTTTAACAGAGTATCTTTTAAACTGTGTCCATTTTGCTTACAGAAATTAATTGTTTCATTTTTGCTACATTGTTAATATATAAAACTATATATACTTTATAGATATAGTTTACTATATATTGTCTAGTTTAAAATATTCCTCTAGTAATTTACTGTACTGTTGCCCCTGCTGCAGAGATAATGTGATCATTGCTGCCAGGATTACAGAGTGGCTACCATAATTTCTGTGCAATACTTTGGACTAACTCAAGTTTGTTTTTTTTCTCCTTATGTATTCTCTGACAACTAAATTTTGAAAGTTGTTTTTTATGATGTCTCAAAATTCAGTCTTCAGTTTGACTTTTGCTCTGGCTACATTTGAAATCTTCCATTATTGCTTTTAACATATTCCCCTCTCCCACTCTTCTCGATTTCTGTATGAATAGTGGAATTGAAGAAGTATTAGTGTTTTTCCCATTTCTGGACACGGTATTGTAATCCATAGTGTTTCAGATATGTTCTGTTTGACATTGACAGGAAAAATTTCTATTGAACCATACATGCAACAAAGAAACTCAAACATTAAATAAAATCTTAAAAAATGCTAATACCTGATAATGAGATAGGACTAAGCAGTCCAGATGGCAGAGGTATAAAGGATTGTCTTTCTTAAAAAAACCCATCAACCACCGAACCCTCTAGTCAGACATGTCATGTGATGGATCATTCTTTTTTAAAAATAGATATTCTGACATTGCAGGGTATTTTTGTGGGGGTGTTTTGGGTTGTTTGTGTTTTGTTTTTTGCTGTTGTGGTTTTTTTATGTTCAGGCCTTCTAGTAGTTAATGAAATTTTGCCTTTAGTAGGGAAAAATTAAATAAAACATTTTGCAAATGAAATCTGTCAAACGGTTTGCTGTATGTTTCACATCAAGTGTATCAACTTTTCCTTTCCCTAGAGGAGGTTGAATAGATTAATTTACATATGCAAACACCAAGAGTAGTATCTAGAAGATACCAGATGTTTTTTTATATACATTAATATTAAAAAACCCCCAAACATCATTTTTAGTGGTAGTTTGTCAATCACCATATTTACTTCTGAAATTGTTGGAGTAGAATGCATATAGCACACAACTGAAGAGCTGTTTCTTCATCAGATGTATACTTCCATTGTTGCTAAGGGACAGTAAGTAGGAGTAGGACCAGGAGACAAATAGATCCCTGATACCACAACTGGGGAGTCCCTAGCCGCGGTGTCCTCAGCCAACATACAGGGGTGGTAAGCCTAGGGGTAGGGGGCTTTCCTCTGGTACACAGTCCTCTGGGAGAGTCCATTCTGAAAGTGGGAGAGTCTGCCTTTCCTCAGGTGAAATGAGCTTGCTACTGGAGGATGTTCTTCACTCACCGTGCTGAACTTTGTGACTTGTGTTTGCTGAGTTGATCTTTGCCCTGTTGAGTGACTGAGACAAGTCTTTCCTTGAGTATTTCACAAGTAAGGTGCTTACTCTTTCCAGACAATAACTTGCCATTCTCTCTCTCATACCCTGAAACTTTCTATTGAGCAGGTTGAGCTTCCTTACACTTTTTATGTATGTCCATGCTCCCAAGCTTTCTGACTGTGAAAAAGCACGTGCCTCTAAATTTGGACTGGAAACATGGCCGTGAAAGTTGAATTTGAATCTCTACTGAATAGAGTATTATGTATTTAACTGGACAGTTTTACTGTAGTTCTTTGCTTGTGTGACTACTTTTTTTTTTTTCCCTTAGTTTCCTAGCAGGGCGTTGCATATTAATCTTCTGGTGCAACTTGGGAGGTTTAGGTTCGTGGCCCGTCTATGTGTATGAGCTCAGATTGTGGCTCTAAGAGGTTCAAGACTTGGCTCCTTCCAGGTTTGTAGGAACATATTTTCTGGAAGATACAATGTTAGTTTGAAGGACGTGAGACCGAAGGATATATATGAGTGCGGCACGTAGCACTAACTGAAGCATGCTAGCACAGCACGTAGCGCAGCCGCCTAAAGCATCAAGTTGAATCAACCGCCCCAAGTAGCAAGTTTAAGGAATTAGTTAGATACAGAAGACAGTAGGTCTCTATAGAAAAGACAATAAGCATTTAGAAGAGGAGCAGAAATTAGGTCACCTGAAGTGATAACGGTGAATAATTATTAGCCAATTGTAATAGCTAAAAAGGCGCGTGAACAGTGCGTGAAGAATGCATGCAACCAATTAGAAGTTTGAGCTACAAGTGATAGGAAGCAAATTATGTTATAAAAATACAATGTCAGAGCAATAAAGGGAGAACTAGTCTTAATCGTATCGGTGTGCTGTAGTTACTCAGATTCTGCCTCCAGCTGGGACCCTGCAACACAGGTCTCCCACGGCTGGTGAGTGAAAGGTGGCAGGCTGGAGTCAAGGTGATGTCAGCAGCAGCAGGATGTGCCTTGTTGTTTAGCATGGGTAATATTTCCTGGGAGTGGTCTGGCTATCTGTAGATTAGCCATTATTTTACTGGTATGATGATGAGGGGGGAGTAATCCATTCCAACACAGTCCTTGACATCCGAAGGTCCCACAACGAAATTAATTCCCTTGCTGCTATCTCCTTACCCTCCACAGATCCAGAGCACCAGCAGTGATTGCTATTTGTTTGCCTTCTCAATTTACTCATTTTGCTTACAGACAAAACCAGTCCTTAGCAGTGAAAAGAGCAGTTGAGCCATGCTTGCAAGCACAGGCAGCCCTTGGGAAATATGACCAGTACAGAGGGCCTGCTTTGCAGCAGAAATGGGTTTCAAGCCTTTCCAGGTAAATAACAGGTAGTTTGCAAGTAGATGAGTTTCTTCAAGCTGCAGTGCCTAAGGATATCTGTCGTGCAAGTGGAAAAGCTACCCTTTACTTGGTGGTTTTCAGATGACTCTCCTCACTCTGAGAAGTGCTTTGGTAGCTTCCGATATCTATAGGACAGTTTAAATTCTTTTAGTACATAAAACGTAGTGAAGTATCAGAAGTGGTAAGACAAACTCATGGATGAGGAATCCATTCAGGGTTAGTTAACACAACTGCAGAAGTAATGTCTGATTGAGGAAGTCCTGATTTACTTGATCAGGACAGATATAAAATTATATTACTGTCCATATACTTATTTTTCAAGCATTTTCTATTGGCTATGAATAGGCACAGAATATTGGGCTAGTTTTTCTGCATTCTTGCCCAGTGTAACTGTTCTTTTGTTATGTACAGGCCTAGTTCAGCTGTGTTTGTACTTTTCTGGCCTTCAGTTTCACCCCAGTAATGGCAAGTTGTAGATAGCACAGAGGGTAGAAGAGGAAGATCTGCCTTTGAGAGATGGCTGTCTAATTTTAATTCCCAAGATGGAATAACTCAGTGGAACACCATCCTCCAAGGTTTAACAACTAACCAGTCTGTTGAAAGGCTCTCACAACATCTGGTAATACTTTGACTCTTGTTGCATCAAAGCTGAACTTCAAATACCTGATTGCTTACCAAGTCTTGTACCTAACAGGGCAGTAGGACAACCTAACAGAACTAGTCCGGCATATAAATACTTCAGAACTTTTGCAAAGTTTGCAATGCAAAAATCAAAGTGCCAAAGTTTTGTCTTGACCAATGCAATTTTTGTCAGTGCTAAAATTAAATGAAGTTTAACCTGGGCAGAACTTGTGTAAATTGGTGGTTGAATGAAGCCCGTTATCCCGTTTGTCCTGCTGTTTCTTTTCTGCTATTTGTTTCTTTCCTTGTTCATGGAAGGTTTTGGATTAATAGCTATGGTTCATTTAGCAAGAAAGATGTGTGGATTTTCTTTCTTTTTGAAAAAAATTGCTGTCTGTCAGTACCGTGCCCCCTAAAGACAGAGGCTTATCTGTGAAACCTCCTTACAATTATTGTATAATGAATTCCAGCCAGTTCATTAAAAATGAAATTCACCAAAGAGACCTTTTAGGGCTAATCATGTATGCTGTGTGGTTCGGTGTAAGTACAGTGTAATCTGAGCAGGCAGATGAGACCTTGTCTCTGTGGTAATCTTTTAATATTGTTCAAAGTGTTAAATAAAAATAGGCTGAATGTAAAATTTAATATAATTCTCATAAAGCTACATTGAATGAGAGGTTTCATTTTTGATTTGGGTAAAATTAACTCGTGTTGACAAGTCCGACTGCCTGACTCACTGAAGCGCTTAGTTATCTATATACCTCATCATATTTGTGGCAGGTTGAATAAAACTTGCAAGATTATTTTTTTTGTGTGTGTGGGGGGGGGTTGGTGTGTACTACTTACTGTAGAAGTTGGCATAATTGTCTTCTGAACTAAACAAATTTCCCAGATTGTAA
>WEIS01063661.1:0-18595 GCA_013389965.1 Todus mexicanus
GCAGAGGACAAAACACAATTGCCAGCTACTGGCAGAAGACATCAAGGCTAATCACCCATCAAGGAATGTTTGCGCAACTGCTAAGCCACTTAATAATTTGACTACAATCACATCCCCACACTTTACAAATTAATAGACACCTGAACTATAAATATTAGTTCTATTTCAGACCTTTTTCACGGACAAGAATTCGACACCAAATCATAAGGACAGACTGAAGGCTTTGTCCTCCTCACCCATCGTAGAAGGGATGCCTTGTGGTAAAATTTGTGCCTTGGCTATGCTAAGTGTACGTTTGTATGTTTGTGCGTATTTTTCTTTAGCTATAGAGCAATTTTCTGCAGCTAGTGTATTTATCACCAGCAATCGCAAAGAATCTGTATATGTTGCAAGTGTAAATAAATTGTACTATTCATGTATCTGACTGCTTCTTGTGAATGCGACCAAGCCTACAACATATGGGCTGTTCGCGAACCTAGTGTCAGACCTATAGTTGAAAATGTGCTATTGTGCATCCAACTGCTCTCTTAGAAGGAAACCGGGCCTACAACGTACAGGCTGTTTGCGAATCTGGTGTTGGGCCTACAGCAACACTTGTTCATTGGCATACCTATTGAGAGATAAGTCCAGCCGCCCCTAGCCCCTCTAACCTCTGGGGTCCGGCTAGAACGCAAGGGGATTTGTCTCTTACTAAATTTACCCATACACACACTTCACACAACAAAGAGTAAATAAGAAAAGGGATGGAGCAGAACGAAGGAACTCTCCAACAACACAAGGACTGTGATAAAAAATGTCAGACTAGAAAGTGTGGAAAATGCCTGTAATTGAGAATAGCCCCTAGATGATGCAAAATAACTTCTTCGCACACACATCAATCATCAACAGAAGACGTACACAAAGCTCAAACTAAACCCAAGATCTGGGATAGGTTGTTTTCACCATACCATTCTCAGCAGAAAACACAATACTGAAAGTTATCTGCTTATACCCCATCTTCAACTGACTGAGGCTGAATTATAATACATTCTCATGGTGCCAGAGGCATCTTATGTTTTATTTCTGTTTACACTTTGACTGCTTCAGTTAAAACAGTCACACGAACGAAACCTTTTATTTACTTCAGGGCCTTGAATCACCAAGCTAGAAAAATGCAGACAATCAGTGGCCAGCCAAGGGTCTCATTAGGGAATCTGTGCGGTGTACTCGTTACCACGGAAACGAGAGAGGGCTGGCACACTGTAATTTCTGTCTTGCAAGAGAATTCACCAACCCTGCCAGTAAATAAAGTTCATAAATCAGAAAATCAGAGCCAAGGCCAAGCAAGTCGAAATGAAGCAGTCGTGTTCCATAGGTCGTCTTCATTGTTAATAGCACTAAAGCATAGCTCTTTCGAGTTCCTTTGAGCTATTACGAGATCCATCAAGGAAACATCTGACTCAAACTAACACTCCTTTCAAGTATTTTTCACTGACAAGGAACCAGAAAATCCAATAAAAAATTGCACTATTTTAAGTAACTAACCTTCATCTCACCCCATGCTCCTTTGCAAAAAGGTGTGCAGCAGTAACCTTCGAAAGCACAGCCTTATGTTCAGCTAGTTACACTTGAATTACCAGATGCGTAACAATCCTCGAGAGAGAGGACTAATTGCATACACACCTCTGTGAAGTACCTTACAAACAGTTAATTTTCACACCACCTCTGTGAGCTGTGCAACTCTCAATGGGCAGATGTAGAAAAACAGTGGAAATGAGTGCCGAGGCTGGGGTTACAGGTCTGCGCACGGTCTAAGACCTTCATGCCCCTTCAGTCTGCATTTTATAACTAACAGTGAAAGGAGGCAGAGGGGCATAAGGTTGGGAGACTGAAAATACTGAGATTTAGCACTGCTGAGATTCCAAGAGCCTCCCCTGAGCTGGACTGTGCGAACTCACAACAGCCCAATCAAACTGGCACCAAGGTGAGGTTCAGTGGCCGCTTAACGAAGCTGCACCTGGCGATTGTCAGGCCTGAACTGCTAAAGAAGCGAACCGCTATGGCTTTGGGAATTCAGTGACTACAAATGCATAATCGTTATGTGAATGAAACAGAATTGCACTGTGCTTTTGAAGCTTTCAGTAAGTTCAGTTACAGGAAGCTTCCCGGTGTAACACAGAGACTATCCAGATGCATCAGTACAGAAGCAACGTCAACATGTATTTGTTTAAAACGCAAAACAAAATAAACCACCACCTTACTAACAAGGGCTAGAAAAGTGCTTGAGGTGTTAACGGTTCTTCCACAAGTTTTAGGTTACATTCTGGAAGCAACTATTTCAGTGGAATACAAAGAAGACCTGTGTGATGAGTTACTGGCAACAACAGGAAGAGAAGCTGCATCTTTACATGGCATGTTAGACCATCTACTATTCCCCCAACACTTCCTGCTAATAGTTAGGTAACACAGTACCCTTTTGCCTATTCTTATCTCTTCATTACTCATCTGGGCACAAGGTCTTTTAAACTATCAGGCTGGTTTGTTAGTTTACCTACAAAGGATTTCAAAGAGCGGACGAACTCGAGCACAAGGTTGAAAAATTGCTTCTTTTTGCTGCAAGCCACAGGTGGAGGGGGAAGAGGGGCTGTGGGTGCCACTCAGCCAGGTCACGTGCCAGGGGCAGCACAGGACAGCGGGTGAGCACGTGCGCGGGTGACTTATGACTTCGGCTTTCGGGTGGCTTTGGAAGTGGGCAACCAAGAACAGGTTTAGCCAAGCCTGAAATGACGTTTGAAAAATCAGCCTGTGACAACAGGCAGATATGACCCCCAAGGCGATTTTAGTCGGCTCCTGGTAATGCCAGTCAGGTGGAAGCAGTCTGGACCGATGTGCTGTGGGGCAGGGCATGCAGCCCCAGCGTGGCGCTGGCTGGGGTTATTAGGTTAATTGCAGTACCACGTGAGTACAGCCCTGTCTGTCTGAGCTCTGAATTATACAGAGGGGAACAGAAGCAGCCACGTGGGAAACAGGAACTGGTCATTCCTGACCTAAAAAGCCGTTTTAGAGTCACACTGTTTAAAGGAAAAGAAGAAAACTAACGCAAAAACCCCCAAATAAAACAAACAAACAAAAAAACCCCAAACAAACCCACACGCCTAGCTCCTGACCTGAAAAGTTGTGATCCAGAACGTAGCGAAGGAATGCAATCATTTGATTTACACAAATTCCCACTGCCGCTAACAAGCACACTGAGCACCTGGTCCCATTTCTCTTCAACAGAAAAAGTAAAACCATTGCTGACCACGGCAGTTCACAGCATCTACCAGAGTTTTAGCATTGCAGCACCACTTGCACAGGTGTTATTTCCGAGAAGGATAGCGAGGGAATGGGGGAGAAGGCAGGCAGCGGCAAACTTCACTGATTAACTATTCAAATGTTGAAAGCCAGCCATGTACGAGGACTTCATTTTTACCCAGTGTATTGTTTTGTTTCTATGACAGATCTCCATTCACTCGAATGGAAACAGCCTTACTCCTCATCTGGTACTCCTGAACAACCAGCTGTGTTCAGGGGGTATTTATAACCATTAGCAGCGTAGATGGAAGGTGAGTTTTAATGTACGTGTCGCAGCTGTTCCTTCCGCTGGAGAACTGGCTCTGTCTCTGACAGCCGGAATTAAACTGTGGAAGGCTCTACGTATCTCTCCACCGTTCCCACTCTTCGCCTTTGCACTTCACCTTTTCCAAGCTTGTCTCACAGTTTCCTGGCTCCCTTCATCACTCCTGCCAAGTTTGCGAGGGGCTGCCTTTGCCAGCCTGCACCCCACTGCATGCTCGGGCCCAGGGTAAGGGGGACCCCCCGGCGCCCCCCTACCCTCCTGCGGGATGTGTCAGGGTGATCCTGGGGTCCCCCCCAGGGGACACCACCCCTCTGCCCCCTACTCGGTGCAGCCGCCAGACCCCAGGGTCCCCAAACAGCAAACCCCTCTGGCTGCCACCCCCTTCCCCCCCCCATTTCAGGACCGGGGGGGGGAAGGCAGGAAGGGTCGCTTTTCTTTTTGCAGAAGGATGTCACGGTTGCGGGGTGTTATGAATTGAATGGACTCAAGTCGTTTGCTATAATAATCAAGATTTATTGCCAGTTGAACCAATTAATTAATTAATTAGCAAGCANGTCCTGATGGAGAGAGCTCTCCCCGCTGCGCACAAAGAGAGATGCGGGAGGACACCGCCCGCCCCCCGCTGGATGCACACCCGCACAGACACACGCACACAGCCCCGCACACCCCCGGGCCGGTCACGTACCTGCAGGCACCTGTCGGCGGCAGCGCGGGCGGGCAGGCTGTGCAATATCGCCTGTATCGCATGGGGGGGATGGCGGACGGATATCACCGTGATGTTGCTGCTGGGGGGGCTGAGCACGGGGAAGCTGCCCTGCTCCCTCCGCCCTCTTCCTCCTCCCCCTTCATCCCCCCCTCACCGCCCTGCGCGGTGGTACTCCGTGCCGGAGGAGGCAGCGGAGGGCTGCGGCTCCTGCCAGACACCGGAAAGCGGCGCCGGTCACACACACCCCCCGCCGGAAGTGTGCAATGCGCAGCCNGGTGATGGCCATGCCCCGAAAAAAGGGCCGGGAGAGCTGCGGTGGCTGCCCCGGTGTGGATGGGGGGGTGTTTACTGGGAGAAATGGGGAGGGGAGCACGTCCCCACAAAAGCAGCGTTGTCTCGCTGGTACTGAGGGACACGGCTGACACGAAATAATGCAACTCTCACTGTTCCGAGGAAGATCTTACCCCAGCTGAGTAGCTACTCTTGTTCTGTGCAGATACAGAAATAACACAATGCTGCTTTGCCCTTTTTTTCGCATGAGGTCACAGATACCGCAGCACGTGTTCATTAATTTTACATGGGATGTAAACATATGCATGCACGTATGCACACCTCTCTTACATCTGTATATAGGGCAATAAAAACTGCAGTTTCATCTGTTGTGAAAACTTCAACTTTCTTGATTTGTCGTGCAACTACTGATCTCGACAGCAACGTTACTCATATTGGGGTTTTTTGATTTTCTTTTTTGTTGGGTTTGTTTCGGTGGGTTGTTTTGTGGGGGGTTTTTTGAGTTAATCATGGGAGGGCTCGCCATGTGCTTGCAGCATTTTCCCTGGATGTTGGGTCTCCCACAGTAAGTGAGGCGCACGCCAAAGGAAACTCCGCTTATCTCCTCAGCTGAGCTTTTTTCCCCCACCTTGTTGCATCACTCCAGAAGGAGACAGGCCTGGCTGCTGCTGCCTTCCAAAACGGCTGCTTCATGCCCCAGAGGTTTCCTTGCCTTGCCTTCCTTATGCCAACATTTGCAAAACTTGAATGAGCTAACACATGCTACTAGCTACGATGGCAACAATGCTTACGCAAGAGTATAATGCAGGCAATCTGGAAGCGTAGTCGTGCCAAAAGTGATGATCTTTCTGGGTTTGCCTGGGATGCAGCAGGGGAATTTGGTAGCAGCGTTAACCTCGCCTGGGGAGGATTGCCATCCCTTCTGCTCTTGTTATTTACAGTAAGATGTCATCATCCTGTCACTGGAACTCGGCGGAGATCTTTAATACTTCAAAATTAAGGGTTCAGTGTTAGACTCTTAAAGTTGGAGAATCCTAAATGGAATGGGTAATTACTCCAGAGATTTAAAAGCAGAGTCTGCCTCCATCCATGATGATAAAACACAATGACACTACTTCCAAATCTTCTCGCTTATAGTTTGGGGACCTGGACTCAAAGCACTGGGAACACTCAGGGCGAGACCACCACCTTCCTGGACTCTGCTGTGTCCTGCCAGGGGCTGGGCGGGGACGCTCCTCATGGGTATGCCCCTGCAGCACCCCTCAGGCCACCAAACAGCCACCCTGGGCAGAGGCTGTACGGGTGTGTGCTTCAAACCAATGCTCTGCTTTGCCTTCGAGGTGGGGCTGCTGAGCTCTCCTTTTAAGACCAAATAATTACGTTTTCACAAATGAAGTCAACAAGGAATTCCTGAAGAGAGCTGCCTTCTAAACAAACACTCTGCGTCTCTGGGGGTCTTAAACCCGGGCACATCACGTGCAGTCAGGCAACAAAAGGCGCTTGCTCTTCCCTGCCAGTCTTCAGTCTTGTTTGCCTCCTTTCTGTAGAGGAGGAGCTGACTATGCTGGCCAGGACTTCTGTGTAGACTGATGAATTGCTTGTGAACTTGTTTTTTGTAGTCAGCCTTGCAGAGCACTTGGAAGCAGTCTGCAAGCCACGGTTTGAAAGCCGTTACCTGTCTTACCTACATGGCTTCTTCATTCTCGTTTGTGACTCCTCCTTCCCTTCTCTCAACTCCTTTGTATTTTTTCAGTGCTTTTCTCTTCTCATCTCGTGCTGTTCTCTGGCAAAAGGACAATGTAGCCTCAAAACCTGCCCTCCCACATTCTCCCCCTGCCTCTTTCTACTCCTTCTTCACTTCTTCAGTGTTAGGAGCAGCCCCAGGTCGATGTTGTGTCTGCACTAATTAATTAAAAAGAGGACTTGAAAATGCTCCTCAAGCCTCTGACATAGTTATTTTGTCATTGTGCTCTATTATCATCACAGCATTGTACACAGGGCTGTAATTGCATCAGAGGTTTCTGGTTTCTGCCATCTGCACCGTGCTGGCCACTGTGTGGTGGGCAGACGGACAGACTTCCCTGCACAGCTGAGGGACTGCCATGGTGAGGCGGTGTTATTGCTGCTCATTTCTTCTCACTTAGCATAAAACACATTGAGAGAGAACTCTGGCTGTTGGCGTGGGCACCTGCCAGAGGTGCTAAGCATCTCTTCATGGATGGTCTGCATACTCAGATGAGGCAGCAGGACCCTATCATTAATGCAGTGAGCTTAGGAAGAAGGTCTATCATGTCCTTATCCCAGACCTAACACAGAATTTCTTCTGTGACCTTGGGCAACTCTCTAACCTCTGCTTACCCGTCTGTGCTGTGACCATTTACCAGCCCTAACAGGCTGTGTGACAAGGCCCCTGGAAAACTACTGCTCACGGTGCTCAGCAGAAGCTCACATTCTCCCCCCCTGAGCTGCTGGACAGGCTTCTGTCATCCCATTAATGCCAATGCTACCAGTAACTAAAAACACTGGGCAAAGGCAAAAGGATTTGATCAGAGTCTTCCACAGGGAAAGACTGGTTGGGCCAGTAGGCTATGAAATAGGATGCACAAGTTGCCAAACAGGAGGGAAGGGAATCACTGTGCTCCTGTTTGGAAACACGGGCCGAACAGTCACAGCGAGTTACAGCTACATCAGAGCACAGGGGCCACCACCTCATAGAAAACACCCAGACCACAAGGGACTCTGTGGCTTCATTATGAACCCGCGCAGCTTCCTCAACATCCCTCCAGCACTGCATTGTTCAAGCAGTAACAGAGTGGAGTTTGGCTCTTCCCAGGGACATCCTCTGTGAGAAGAGACGGGTGCTGACTCGCACCAGTGGCACAGGCAAGGGCCTGTTTCCCCTTTGTGCAGGACTGGCAGGTGAGCTGGGCTTCGTGCTGAGAGGTTTGCTTCTGCTGCCCAGCTCTACCCTGCATTTGACCTAGGCAGCAAGGAAGCAATGAATGAGTCATGACCCTACAGCTTGTACCCAAGCTGTGCTTGCTCACTCCTGCCCAGTTTAGCCGGCTGTGTCAGCAGGCACATACACCCTCCACCAGCCCCCACCAGCGGTCATGAGCCTGACCACATGCCAGAGGCTGTGCCAGCTGAAACACAAAGGTGAAACCACACTCCTGTGAAATCCCTCAGCTCTCCGAGCAGGAGGGAAGCTGCTCTGGAAGGTGCTGAACAGGCTGGGAGGGAGACAGGGGCCATCAGAAAATAACTCTGTTTTTAGCACAAGGTTGGCCACTTCCTAAGGACCTACCAAAAGAGCAGCTGGGATGAGAGTGAAAGATGAAAAAGGCCAAGAAAGATGCTTTTGACCATGTGCGGGTTTTAATCAGGACAGGCTGCACCACAGGAAGAGGGGCCGGATCAGGCCATTGCCACACCACAGGTTGCCATTGGCATGTCTCCTCTGGGGCCTGCTGAACATGGATGGAACCAGTCAAAGGCGGATCACAAACCAATGCCTCATCACAGCAGGAATACTCTGTTGTGTTTCTCAAAGGTATACTCCTCAGAGGAAAAAGTGCCCAACCAGACTATCTCCCTGCAGTGCAAGAAGTTAAGCTAGTGTGGCTTTTCAGTCAGGAGAAATTCCTTGCACAAGCAGTAGTTTGCTGAGGAAGGCAGCCCCTTGAGACAGCAGTGTGAGTTAAAGGCACGGTCTTCCTCTTTCGACTGTATTTGCTGTGATCCAACCACTCGGAGCATGGAGAGAGTAATATTGGGGAGGTCCCAGAAGGTCCCAGAAGAGCTGCAGTGCTTGGCAGACCCTTGTGATGTCCCACACTGACAACCCTCCCTGTACCACCATGAGGGGAGCCTGTTTTAGGCAGCCTTCCAGAATGCAAGTGGGCAGCTGGATCTTCACTGAGGCTGCCTCCAGCTCTGTCAAAAATACGAATCCAGGGACCCAGCTTTCCACCTCAAACATCCGTTTGTCAGCCTGGAGCACTCCTGCAGTCCCCTCTCAGAGGACCAAACACAAGAAGGACCCACTCAGCCTCTGTTCACATGGTTCTCTGGAGGGAAGGGCTTGCTGAGAGACAGGTGCCTGCAACTCTTTACTAATGGGTTGGACAAGGGGTGGGTTCCCTGGTGGGATATCAATGCTTAGGAAGGGCAGAGCAAGAGCTGGGTCTGTGGGGCAGGTATGGCATCCTGACACCCAGCCATGAGGACTGGAAGTCAAGGACAGCAAGGTGGGTGGCACTTTCTTCGCTCACCACAGGAAGCCTGGGCCCGGGGTCACCAGTTTACACCCGTCTCTCCTGCGAAGACCACTGAAAGACCCCTCAATGACGGTGCTGGGCATGCGCATCAGTTACAGAAGTGATGTAACGTGAAGGCAAGGCGGTGCAAAGCATTTCCAAGAATTAACTGACTACCACCTGGAAAAGGAGGGCACAGGGGCAATGAAAGATGGACATGCGGACCAAGCGATGGAGGACTCCCCACCATGGATCAGGCCAATGGGAGACACCGTTGGATCATGTGGTGCTATGCTGATCTATCCCTCTCCTTCTTTCCAACTTTATTTTTCCTCCTCCTCTTTTCTCTTTTCTGTCGCTAAGTTGTGAGAGCACTAATAAAGTGCCATTTGTTGCTAAGTGACATCTGACCTTGTCTGCATCTGAATTTCACCCTTGAGGAGTCCCTACAGTCCTCAGCTGTATTGGGGACCGACTCAGCCTGTAACAGCTTTGTATCCCTGTGTTTGCAGTGGACAGGGTAGCAGAGATACAGCAGCATAGGGAGGATCAGAGTCAAAACCATCAAGTGAGCTGAGAGCACCTCTGTGGACACCAGCTGTCTGGCACCATCAGGGAGGGAAGCACAGGACAGGGCAGGGATGCTACTCTTGGGAAGTTCCTCAGAAAATTGCTAATAAAGGGAACAGAATAGAGCAGTAAATAAGATGTTTGGCTGTTAGAGATTTCTTTAAGGTTTCCTATAGAAGAAAATGGAAATTTAATGTTTGAAAGGTCAGTTCATTTACCAAGGCATGGCAAAGTAGAATCACAAGATGATCCACTTGCTTAAGAGTGATCCTCAAAGAGGAAAAGGAGCCAGGCAACTTCTCCCTCATACCCCCAAACCTTCTCTTTACGTAAGGAAAGTTTTAAAAGCAGAGCCTCTGAAGCATCATATCAGTTTTCCTGGAACATCTGCAGTTAAATACACACAATATTTCAAAGCAAAGTGCTGCCGGTTAATTTACCCTTCACTTACCTGCCAGGCCAAAAATTGCTTGTGGGGGCACTGAATGTTGCTGTAAGATTTCTGTCACTTCCAGAGATGATTTCAGAACAAATGAACCTTTGGTGGACTGTGGTCCTTCTGCTCTGCCAGTCCTTCACCACAGCATCTGTTTGCACCCTGCTCGACAATAATTCACCACTTGTAATGCTGCTGTTTAACACTGACCCTACATTTCTGCTCCACAGGTCAGAAACCAGGGCACAGAGACCTAAAGGGATCCATGGAAGAAGGCAGCATGCTCCCCTCTGGATCAATAACGAAGCTCACAAGCTCACAAGGAGCCAGATTTGAACAGGGAAGGTAGAGGAGAGTGGTCTTCTGCTCCAGTCACCTCCAGTGAATTGCTGTGTTTAGGTGTTGCAAGTACCACGGTGCCTGAATGGGGCAGGGCAGGCTTACGCAAGGGCTCAAGCAGACATCTTTCTCGTCCTGTAGGAAAAACCAGGCTGAATTAGTAGGGGTGACCAGGCGAGGAGTGTCCTCAACTTGTTTCCCAAGTAGAAGGCAGCAGGGGACAATCCAAAGACCAGGGATTCAGCCATCCCAATGCAATGCAAAGATTTTGTCTTTTGCCAGTAATCACTGATTAACAGGAGACTGCTGCCCTTCTCAGACTCTGGAGATTCACAACCCAGCCTATGGCACCCACGTGGTGTGGAGGGTTAACCCTGGCTAAGTGCCAGGTACCCACCAAGGTGCTCTATCACTCTCCCCATCCCCACTACACACACCTCCCTCAACACAACAAAGGGGAAGAGAGTAAGATGGAATCAACTCACAGGTTATGATAAATGCAGTTTAATAGGAAAATCAGAAAGCAAAGCCACGCGCGTGAAGAAAAGCAAAGCGAAATATATATATTTTAATCACTAGTTCCCATAGCAGGCGATGTTTGGCCTCTCCCAGGACGCAGGGCTCCGATACGCGTAGCAGTTGCTAGGGGGATGAATGTCTTTTGACATGAATGACCCCCATCCTCCCCTTCTCCTCAAGCTTTTATTCCTGAGCTGACGTCAGATGCTATGGAATAGCTCTTTGGACAGTTTGGGTCAGCTGTCCTGACTGTGTCCCCTCCCAGGATCTTGTCCACCCCATGACCCTGGTGCTGTGCCAGCCCCGCTCAGCAGCAGTCACAACACCGGTGTCTTACCAAGCTATGGGGACACTAACTCCTGCCCAGCCAAACCTAATACATGTGGGTACTCACGTTTTCCTTTGGACATCCTGAAGGAACATGGGGGAATAAGTATCAGCACTAAAGACCACGTGACTCACAGTGATTGGATTTGTTATCATTGCAGTTAGCCATCATATTTAAAAAACAAACCACCAAAACAACCAAAATGCCTACCTTCAAGCCAGAGCTAAGATCAAAGTGAATAAGAGTGTGTACAGATGAAATACAAACCAGGTAACAGTGTACAAAAGCCTACAGAGATGGCAGCACTCAGGAAAAGTACCCAGCCTTTGGGTCAGCTCTACATTTTCTTCTTGCCCTGCCTAGGGCAGCTAACAACCTGTCAGAAGGACTTGTTATTTTTCTCCTGACCAAGACCTCAGACTGTTCTGCTCAGCAGCCACCCTTTCTTCACGTGGGCATGATACTGTAGGAAACACTGCAGACAAATCCTCGTGAACATCACAAGGACTACATGTCATTCACATCCGAGTATATCAGAGCAGAACTAACTTCATGCTGGTCCTTCCTTTGTTAGATTTGTTGACTGCAACTAACAATTAGTAGTAACCCAGGAAAAGGCGGCGTATGAAGATCAGCCCCCAAGGTGCTTTTAAAAATTCTATTCTAATTCACCAAAGGTCTGAAATACCCTTGAGAATACAGTCTGTGCATTTTCATAGTGTCACCACGTGACTCTGCTTGGTATGAAATCTTTGTGGATTTTAATTTAGTTTTGTTTCCAGGCTCCTCTTGTCTCACATGGCTTCAGAGAGTCCAAGGAGTCTCACTGTCTGCTCATTACACTTTCACTACACCAATGAAGCAGTTTCAGTTGCTTTTTCTCATGGAATGACAAATAAAGTTGTCACTGCTTTCTGTGTGTAAATCAGAATACGAACTGCTGCAATAGATGGAGACTCCCTTTTCACAAGGAGTCACATGGAAAGGACAAGGAGGAATGGGTACAGGTTGCTCCAGGGGAGATTCCAATTAGACTCCAGAGGAAAGTTTTTCACAGTGCAAGCTACTAGGCATTGGAGTAGTCTTCCAAGGGAAGTGGTGGATTCCTCAACTTTAGACAGTTTTAAGGCTCAGCTGGCAGGGTGCTGGGCCAGCTCATTTAAACTGTGTTTCTTTACCTTAAAAGGTTGGACTAGATGATCCTTGAGGTCCCTTCCAACTTGGTGTTTCATGATTCTACGATTCTATGATTCGTCAGCGTTTGCTTGGAAGGCAGAGCTTTTCTAAAAATATTTTTAAACTGTAAAGAATGAGCTTCTTTCAGTATCGAAAATTACTTCTGCTTTAGGTGCATAACACAAGTGTCTTACAGGCAAAAAAAGACTAACCCGGAAAATAAAAAACAGTCAGAAAAAATATTGATGAACTGCATACATTGCACAGCTTCCCCAGAGCAGCCACCTGCAAGAAAGGGGTGTGACAGAAAATAATGGGAGTGGAGTTCTCAATTTCCTTGATAGCAGCTCCTCATTAGTTTTGGGAAGACCCATAATGATAGTAGAGACACTTAGGCTTTTGGTGGAACAGGATATATCTGTGGCAACAGCAGGTAAATGTCAGCTGTTGCGTGACAGAAATATGCAGGTAAAGCAGAGCAATTAAAACAAAAGCCTGAATACTGAGTATGGTAAAAATGTATAATAACAGCTCAACAAGAAACCCACTTGAAAGAAAGCAGGGGACTTGGCAGTACAAGTATGTGCTAATTATAGGATGGAGATTTGGCTGACGTGTAAGAATGTACAGTGTGTAATTTCTGTATGTAGGATAAGGACGATAGACTGGTTTTATGTCTAAGAAACCACGACACTTTGGTCTACAGCCTGTGGCCTCACGTTACTCCCCAATGTGCTTCACAGTACAGAGAGTGGCTTTAGAGCATAACTGGGTTATGCTTTTCACCCCCTTGCATTGCTAGCTGTGAGTTCCTGGGCTCAAAAAGAGGGGTAGCTTTCCACAAGCAACGTATGAAGGCTGTAGCAGACTCACAGAGCTCACAGTGCAGCTACAAAAAGCTGAGGGGTTGGGAAGAGCTTTGCAATGACAGAGCTGGACTCGTGCAGAGGCTGGTTTTCAGTTCCGTCCCAGAAATGCTGGGGCTGTTTTCAGCCACTGGTGCAGTTGCCCATCTGTAACAAGCTGACAACAGTGTCTTACATGTCATGTCTTTGAAGGGGACTCTCCTTTTATTCAAAGCAAACAGCAACCAAGGTGGTATACATGAAGATGGGGCACTATTTACTTAGGATTTGTTCAGCTGTCCCTGTCACAGGAGCAATTATTCCTCTGACAAAGAAAATTTTTATTCCCTCTATTTTCAGTCTGGTAAACTTAGAAGTTTGAGAGACCTGAGTTCCAGTCAGTAGATGTGACCTCAAGCACTCTGCTTTTACAGTGAAGTCTGGATCACAAATTCCCCTATATCACATTTAATTGTTTAGCATAAAGAAGCTCTTAGCTTATAAAGAAATAGCTGACAACATCTTTCTGGACAAAATATTTTTATGGAGTATGAATTATATTTCTAGGAAAAAATCCAGAACTCTGTACACCAGCTTTATGCTATTTATCCTCTCAATACCATATCCCTCACGTATTCACCATTAGGACAAAGATTACAACCAAAGATAATGATATGGTAGTTATTTCCCACCCTGCTAAAACTTTGATGAAAAGATATGTTTCGAGAGTTGATGCTCATGCCATGTGGTTCCTATCAATGGGAGAAAGTAAGGACAGGGAAACAAGCTTAAAATTACAGTTCACATTTAGCAAAGTAACAGAACCCACTTCTCCCACTTCTTCTTTCTTGCATAGAGACAGAGCTTAAACCACAGAGCTTGAGCTTAACCATGTCATGTGGAAACAGTCTATGCGCTTTCCTGCCTCCTTGATTGTGAAGCTCTAATGTGTGGACTTGCAAGTTCAAACTTGCGATCATGATTTAATTGTATAAAGCCTTTTTTAGCACCGAATGGCAAATGCCAGGCCCATCAACTGCTGCACACACGTGCACAAGTGCCTTCACCTTTGCAATGCCAAGGGCCTTCTGTGCACAGCCAGCTTTGTGCTGGCAGCTCTGCAGCCTCCCGCTGGAGCTGCTGTGCCAGTGTTTTTCCCTTCTTCTCATGCTGTTGCCTTTGTGCTGTTATTCTCATGGCTTTTCACCTGCAAATCTCAGTATTGTAATAGGTTCTCATGAAAAGCAATTGCTCAGAGTCTGAGAACCCCCATTTCTTCCTCAAACTTTAGTTTGTATTAGGGAAAAAACAAGAGTTAGTAAATAGAAAAGTAGACAGTAGTCATGTAAATATCCCTTAAGCATTACCAGCCATAAGCATGCACAAAGCAGAGGGATCATCGTGCACACCTGCACCACCTGTGAATGATTTAATGTGATGCTGTGAGCACTGACAGTATGATATACAGAAACAACCTTGTCTGGTTCCTAATGCTAAGCACAGACTTAACTAACAGAGGAAAAAGCCTGACAAGAATACTTAGAGTCATCTTCTTCATCTTTACTGCTTGCTGACACTGGAAAGGACATTCTCCTGGGGCCTCCATTGCCTCTCTTCTTAGCTAGCCACTGGGCAGTTTCCCCCTTCCTCCTCTTTCCATTCTTTCTTCCCTATGGTAACTTCAAGCTGATGTATGGACCCCACTGATAAACTCTGTGCAGGTAAACCTGTCCAAAGAGGTGCGGTGATACTGTCCCCATACATTTGGCAAGGTCCCCTCCTCTTCCTTCAGCATCATCCCTGTGACTCTGTATTATTGTTTGTCAGCTATATTTAGCTAGTTGTTGCTTAGCTTTACTAGATAGAGCAAGATCTTATTCTGGGATAGAATGCTAGACAGATCTAAGATTCAGCAACACTCCATTATGAGGACTGAGATTCAGTGGTGTCAAATTTTGTCAAAGTTTTAAGCATTCGGGCTAATGTTCCTCCAAACCAAGTCTCTCCCTGACAACAAAGCATTACGTTCTCACTGATTATTTTGGTGTGACAAATAAGTATAACAAGTCCTAGTGCTTTGTCACCAAGAAGTACACCCTCACTCCTGCTCTGGAGCAGGGACTTTGTACCAGAGGCGAGGGAAGGGAGGCGAGAGGCTGCAAAGCACAGATGCATGCTCTTCCATTCTTTCCCACCCTGTGGAGAGTAGAAAAAGGTATTGACGCAGGCTCGCCACTCTTGCCCTTTAGCAAGTCTGCTGCAAGCGTGGCAGCACATCAGCATTTCGCAGTGCCCAGGGGCTGCGGGGTGGAGCTGCCGCCGGGTTCCCCAGGGGCACCGCCAGACCGTGTGCTGACAGCTCCCTCTGCTGGCACCTGCCCTGCTCCACTCCAGGTGGGGAAAAAATCACAGGCGGAGGGGATCGAACTGTCCTGAGGGGGTGTGGGAGAGACGGCATCGTGACAGAGCCCTCGGGCACATGAAGAAGCATGAGCTGGCGTTTCCTTCGCAGCATGAGCCGTCAGACCTGTTCATTACCGTCTGCAGCACGGAGATAGTGTCTTGTGTTTTACATGGGTCTTAGAGCTGCTCTCTTCGTTTATCATCACAGCTGTAACCCAAAGAACCTGTGGCTTTCTTCTCTCCAGTTACCTGCAGCAGCAGAACAGTCAGTTTAGTCACTTCATTCTTATGGGCCTCAACAGCTGTGAACTGAGCAGATGAAAAAGCAACACATTTCTGCCCTCACGTAAAAATCCTCTGCAGGCTGAAAATACCTGCAGTAATTCCTCCATTACAACACTCATTGCAGGTCTCGTCCTAACAGTGCACAGGAGACTGGCAGGTTTTCCAGCCATGCCTGTTTACAGCAGAAACTCCAGGAATGTCATAATATGATTGTCTGTAATCTTGATCTGGTTGCCAGCAGCATTGGAATGCTCCAGAGCAGCACGGTGAGCTCTCACCCTTCCATCATGCAAGCAACACTACTGATGTGCTAGAGAAAGAAAAGAAACACAGTGGCCAGTTAGAGACAGGTTGTACTGCTCTGGACTGATCTCTAACAAAAGCATTTTTCTTCTAAAAATGACACTTTTAGCTAAGATTACACAGGCATCACAGTCCATCACCAGATGACATTGAAATCTACCAACCATTTTACTCAAGAGCAGGGCTGCATGGCAAACACACACTATTAACCACAGACTCAGGCAAGGCAGGAAAGAAGCACATTCTGCCTTTAGGTGCCAAGACGTAATTAATATTGAACTGGACTGGATGCTGCACACCTTTCCCCTCCATACCCACAATCCTGAAAAACAAAATGGTTCAGTGAAAAAAGTTGCGCAGAAGGGAAAACTGCAAAGGCATGGTGTTGATGATGAAATAGGTATGAAGCTAAAGAGCCTTGCTCCTTGTAGCCAGGTTCCTTGATCTGCTTCATTTCTTGCAGTGTTACAGGACAGCATTTGGAAACGTACTTTGAATGCATATGTTCACTTGAAAAACATTTTCTAGTATCTGTAGGTTTCAAAGATGTTTGGTATTTTAAGGTGACTCCCTAAGGAAACAGAATTTATGTGACCGCATTTTGCACACAAGCACATACATTGTTTTATCCAATAGCTTGAGATCATCAGCTTCTTTTAATAGCAGCTGATAGAGCTGGTCAGTTCCTACAAGCTTTGTGAAACCAGTACAGGAGAGAAAAATGCTATTTGTCTCCCAGTCTGAGGAAAAATTAGTACTCCATTTGTACAATACACTGAAAATGTTGTACATCCCTTAATCCCGGGATCAGAACTCACATCTCCTTAGACATCAAAGACAAGGTAACATTTTAAGAAATAAAGATCTATTAGGTCTACATCTCACAGGAACAGATGATAGTTTGCCGTCAGAGAAAAAAGTGAAAATGAAAGAAAATATCCTTGAAACATCAAACTTTGGGGACATCATTTTTCTTTTTAATCATCATATCAAGTGTTTGTTGATGGGCATTACAACCAGACTCAGTTTTGTCTTGTCTAACAGTTACAGATTTTATTGATACTTCTACTGCATCAAACAAAAATTAGGACTGGTATTTAAAAACCAGCACTGTAGTTAGATACAAAAGGCCATTGTTCTCCTAGCGTTGAAAAATGAACTGTGGCAGCAACTTTTGAAGACTCATTGCTAGCACCATGTCAGCTTTAACACAAAATTTTCCTGACATGAAAGCCATGATGGGCTTCGGCTTATCTGAAAAGAAGAAACAGAATCATCAGAAAATGAAAAAGAACTGGGTACAGGTTGTGCTCAGAGAACAGTAATACCGCTAGAGTAAGAACTCTGAGTTCTTTAGGAATTCATCTTTGGTATATACTTTGTATTTTTATCTGTGTGGTAAAAATGCTAAATCAGACTCTGTGATTGAATCTCATACCATTCAAATATCTCACTCTAACAAAGTATTTCCATATATATATGTCTAGATATCTCACTGTATTGAAGCATATTGCCAAAAAGGCAGAGGATGATTAACTAAAAAAGAATTTGCTTTTCCAGTCCATTTTTAAAAGTATTTTTGAGGAATTGATGATAAACATTAACTTACTTAATGTATAGCCTCCTTTCTCATGATTAATCTATTTTCTTGATTCCATTTTGAAATTTTGCAAAAGAGACTTCAGAACTGTTTTGAATAGCACTAAATGCAAAAACTACACTTAAAAAGCAGCGCAGTAATGTAACATTATGAAAGTTGTGACATTGCCTTTTGTGCAACAAACACTTCACAAGCGAAAAGCTTTTCTGGGACCAGAAAAAACTCAGTAAGAGCATCAAATTTCATCAGATGTTGTATGATATTACTTAATGAAATTATTACTTTTGACTGATATTAACTGAGGCAAGACCATATAAGTCAGGTCTCTCCGGGGAGAGTAAACAAACCAGGTTACTTGCCTACCAAGTTCTGCTGTAAGAGGCATGCACGTTTAGGACACACACATTAGAGATGTGCAGAACAGAAATCCAACACATTGCCTGGGTTTTCTGAAGCTACACTCACTGCTAAAATTTCAATGCTTGCTTAATAAAAGCAGTATGAGCTTTTGTGCTCTTCCTGTTCACGGAACAGAAGAGCTCAGGAAAGTCCAAGGAGTTCTGTCCTACACTCTGACCTGAGCCACGGAAAGCCGAAAGCTCCTCCATCCCAGGATCACAAAGCAAGGACGTGTCTATTCGCCCATCAGCAGAGGGCTCTCTGGGCACCAGGACCCACGTCCATCCTGGCTTTTTTTGTGCAAATGCTTTTGTCACTCACCTGTGAACATCTTGACGAAGTCGGCGCTCGACATGCTCATAACCACATCAGCCGTCACAGGAGGCTTTCCAAAACCAGCACCGCCACCCTTGGTTTTCAGGTCAATGTACCAAGTGCCTCCGTCATCACCTGCACAGAGTGAGAAGAGGTGAGAAGGCAGCACAGAGCACCCTGCCCTCCCTGCTCCTTCCTCTCACAGGGCCGCTGCCGTGTCTGT
>WEIS01063662.1:0-11066 GCA_013389965.1 Todus mexicanus
GTCCTTAACTACTTCCTCCTGGACTGCAGGAGGAATGTTTTGCTTCCCATCCCTGTCTACCAACTCAGGAGCCAAGTTGTCCTGAGGACAGTCAATCTTTTCAATAAAGACTGAGGCAAAGAACGTGTTGAGTACCTCAGCCTTTCCCTTGTTGTCTGTTGCTATCTTCCCCCCTTTGTCCAATAAGGGATGAAGATTTTCTCTGGCCCTCCTTTTGTTATTAATGTATTTACAAAAGCACTTTTTATTATCTGTTGTGGTTTAAGGGCTCAAAGGGGAACAGGTAGTGACTCTAGGACCCCATCATGTATACCCTTCCTTTTCCTGCTTTCCGCTATATAAAGGGGGCAGGAAGCTTGGCCATCCCTTTTTCCCCGTCCTGCTCATGTGTTGTGCTGGTCGCTGCTCATCCCAGGGGTGGCAGGGCTTGCATCCATGTGTTGTGAGGAAAAACCCATTGCTATCCGAGATCGGGTTTTGTATATATCTGTATATATATATATCCTTTCCCTCAACCTTTTGTATATCCCTTTTTCCCTTAATATCTTTTGTTATCTGTTAAAATTACATTCTTAACTTCCAATTCCGTGGAAGCCCCTTCTGTATACCCATTGCTCCCTCTGCCTATTTTTTCCCTAAGGGGGGAGAGGGAGAGGCAGAGAGGGGCAAAAATGAAATCTGTCCCATGAGGTTTGACCCTGAAACACCTAAACGTGGACATTATCCTTGACCAGTTTGGCAGATTACGTTCTAACTGAGCTTTTGCATCTCTAATCCTCTTTCTACATGATCTTACTACATCCTTAAACACTTCTTGATTCACCTGCCCCTCTTTCCAAAGTTTATACACTCTATTTTTTCCCCCTGAGTTCTTGCAAACCTCCTTGTTCAACCAGGCCAGTCTCCCCTGCTGGCTCATTTTTGGCACAGGTATAACCTGCTCCTGTGCTTTCATAATTTCATCCATAAAGTAAGCCCAGCCTTCCTGGGCCCCCTTGTTTTTGAGGGCTGCTTCCCAAGGCACTCTCTGAATCAGTGTCCTGAGTAGACCAAAGTCAACCCTCTGGAAGTCCAAGGTAGAGGTTTTGCTGAAAACCCTCCTGACTTCACCACATATTGAGAATTCTATCATATCATGGTTACTGTGCCCCAGACAACCTCCATCCACAACATCTTCCACCAGCCCTTCCCTGCTTGCAAACTGTAGGTCTAGCGGGGCACTACCCCTAGTAGGCTCAGGTACCAGCTGTAACAGGAGGTTGTTATCCACACATTCTAGGAACCTCCTGGACTGCCCCTGCACTGCTGTGTTGTACTTCCAGCAGATATCCTCTAAGTTGAAATCACTCACAAGAACAAGGGGTAGTGAATGTGAGACATCTCCAAGTTGTTGGAAGAAAGTCTCATCAGCGTCTTTATCCTGGTCAGGTGGCCTGTAGCAGACTGCCACCAGAATATCAGCCTCGTTGGCCTTCCTCTTTATTCTATTCCATAGGCATTCCACCTTGGTGAGGCCAGCATAGAATTCAAAGCACTCAAAGCACTCCTTAACATACAAAGTTACTCCTCCACCTCTCCTTACTTGCCCATCCCTTCTAAGGATCCTATAGCCATCTATTGCAGTACTCCAACCATGTGAATCATCCCATCATGTTTCTGTGATGGCAATTATATCAAGGTTTCCCTGGTGCACAACAGCTTCCAATTCTTCCTGTTTATTGCCCATGCTACGGGCCCTGGCATACATGCATTTAATCCGAGGCACAGATATCACCTCCGACCCAGGTATTCCAGGTATTCCCCTGCAAGGCTTATCCCTAGCAGTCCTAGGTTTGTCCCTCTCCCCCTTAATTTCTAGTTTAAAGCCCTCTCAATGAGGGCTGCTAATTCATATGTGAGAAGATCCTTTTCCCACACTTAGAGAGGTGTTCCCCATCTCCCACAAGCATTGTGTATACCGAGCTATGGTTAAAGAATCCTAAGTTCTGTCGGTGGCACCTACCCTGGATCCAGGCATTAATCTCTGAGACCACCCAGTTCCTTTACACATCATTTTGTGTACCTGGCAGGATGGAGGAGAAAATTACTTAGACTCCTGAGTCCCTAATTAGTCTGTCCAGTGCCCTAAAATCTTTCTTGATTCCTCTCAGACCTTTTTTATCGATTTCCTCGCTACCCACCTGGAAGATCAACAACAGGTAATAATCCTGTACCAGATCAGAGACCTTCCTTGTGAAACCTCTAGTCGCTGCCCTGGACAGGGAAATCGGCAAGTGCTGAAGCTCAGATCAGCATTACCCAGATGCCAGATACTTCAGATAAAAGTGAGTCAATGTTTCCCAACCTGTGACAGTCGCTAAAATGGCATAAGGTACTTCCTAAAATGACAAGAACATATAAGCACAAAGAAAAAAATAAATTAAACAAACCATCTATGCATATTCCTATGCTCACAACTAGGGACCTCAAAAAATGGAAAGAAAATGAGAAGAACACAGAAAGGGCAGCCTAATTTTATTTGAAAAGCCTTTTATTTGAAAGTATTTATAGCAACATCACAGAAGATGTCTCTTGTCCCCACACCATACATCCTTAGAAAGGGATTAAAAGGGCTAAGATATATATATATAAAAAAATAAGGAGTTAAAAAAGAAAAAAAAGACTTCAAAAAGAATGAAAACAAAACATCGTAAGGTAATCCTTCCTGATATCCTAGCAACAGACACAGCAAAATTTCCTCATTCAAAGGCTGCATTAGGCCTAAAGCTTACAGGTGGAAGTAGCAAGGACAGGGCCACAGAGAGGAAGGGAAGGAGCTCAGAGGTACTGCAGTGTCCAGCACGTGGGAGGAGGAGCCAAGTCATTTGGGGGCAAACCATGCAAGAACCTAAGTGTGCATAAGGAAAGAGGAGATTTATCTCAAAGGCAATCTACACTGACAGGTCCACATCACGTTCAGGAGTGAACTGAACTACAAGGTCTTTCATAGCGCTGCCTTCATCCCCAGCCATCATGAGCATAAAAAAGGCCCAGATAACCCAATTCTGAGCTTCCACAGAGCTAAATGTACTGTTGTAAGTTTTGTGTTAACAATCCAGACTTTACTCTCATGCTTCATAATCAGTTATCGCTTTTGTTCATCTACTTTCATTAAAGCTCTAGGTTTTCAAGCTGAATGCTACTGGAAGGGGGCTCTGAGCCTTGTTTGTCTGCTGCTGGCAGACACCTATAAACCAGTTGTGGGGATGCTTCCTAGGCAAGATGTCCTGCAGAGCAGCATCTCTGAAGCCATGAACGCAAGCATGACCTTCTGAGGTGTTTTATTTCGGACACAGGCTGTAGGGAATTGCACAGGTAGACATATATGAGATCATGCATGTCTCCCCCAGGAAGTGTCTGCAAATAGCAAAACCATGGTCCCAGAAGGGAGTAAATAAGCCTTGCTTCTGAGGGGAGAGCAATTTGTTATCATTCTGCGTGTACGTGAGATTAGAACTTTTTAAGAATAATTATGGAAGCGTGCTTATCAATTTGTAGGTATTTATTAGCACTTTGCAAGTCCCTAAGGACCATGGTTCTTGTTTGCAATGTTGATGTCTATCCTAGTCCACTGACTGTAGGTTAATTATGTATCATTAAGAAATCAATAAGACACTTCACTCCTGATTTGGTTTAAACTACATGAACTGAATGGTTTTCCCATGATCAAAATTTCCTTTGTGACTTCAGCATTGGTCCAAAAGTCAGGTAACAACTTAGTTTGCACAGGAGCAAGGACAAACATTTCTAGAAAATCACGTGGCTTTGATACTAGAAATTTTGACGTCAATTCACAGAAATTTGTGTGGTCAGATAACTTTTCTTAAAACATGGGAAATAACTTGCAAATATGCATCTTAAAAGAACATCAGTCAAAACTGAAGTCAAACACTCAGAATTTAACATGTGAAAAAGCAGGATGAGATAATGCTTTTTAAATATTGAAATACTAATACTTACCTAAGTAATGTACAAGCAATTATTTTCAGGGTTTTCTAGCACAAGGACCATGGCTTTATTACTTACCAGTATTCTTCTTATGGGAAGAATTCTATTTCCTTATGGGTATTAACTAGCATTTAAAAAACTTCTGTCATAACATGGAATAAAAATTCCATCTGCATAATGGTTTTTCTCAGCTGGAAGAACACCTGATGAAAGTCTTAATAATGAAAATCTACAGACTATGGAATTGTAGGGTAGTTTACGTAATAAAATAAATCAAAGGCTTAAGAGCCTATGAAGTTTGTTCTAATTTCTTCAAAGTAATAAAAAAGCACAGTAACAAACTAAACATATGATGATTAAGCAACTTCAGACTGAACAAGTTATCTTTGTAATAACTTACATTATTCACATTTTGCATTGTAGCATATTTATTTTAATTTTTATGACACAGTATAATCATATATGAGCAATTGAATCACTGGATCCACTCACATGAGATCTAAACTCAAGTACAAATCTGATTACATAGCTGACTGTTGAAATTATATGGTCACTATCTCAAGAGAAAATATTATAAAATTAATAACTTCAATACTATTTCTCATCATGTAGAAACATTTAAGTAAACAGATTATGTGAGGTACTCATACAGAAGTTACTTATCCCACAGAAATGTTGTTCTTTCATAATTTGACAGGAAATATAGAAAATTAATGGAAATCTGTCATAATTCTGATTAAAAACATTTTACTTGCTGCCAAATACTTCAGGTATAAGTATAAAAATAAGCTGTTTCTACTACTAGCATTCATACTGATTTCTTTCCACTTCAGCACTTTCTTCTTTTCCACCTCCTATCACTATACAGTGTACTTCTGTTTTCTGTTTCAGAAAAAGAGCTGAAGAACCCAATTGCTATTTTATTACTGAAAAAGATGAATTTGAAGTTTAAAGGATTAAATTAGGACCACAAAATCATTGGTCCTAGTTTTCCAGGAAGTAAGATGAAACTTCAGTTCTTTCTTATACTTTGGAAGTATAGGTTTATTTTCATTAATTATCCAGAAACTTACATTCAGTGTTCATCTAGAGATTGATTTCTGGAGTCTGTCACTGCTTCTTTTGTTTCTAGCACTATTATGAAAAGACGAAATTCACATAATGATCATTGACATTGAATTGTCAAAGATGTGTTCTAAGGCTCAGATATATGAATTAACTTGATAATCAATTCCTCTTCACAAATAATGGAAAAAAATTTAAGAAAATCATAGAATCTTATAATCATTTTGCTTGGAAGAGACCTTTAAGATCATAAAGTCCAGCTGTTAACCCAGCACTGTCAGATCACCACTAAATCATGTCCCTTAGCACCACTTCACAGCTTTTAAATGTCTCGACAGACGGGGACTCAACCACTTGTACCTGAGAAAACCTTGTTCCTGTTATGCAAGGACACCTGGGAAGGTGGGGTTGCTGTTGAGGGGAGGCACCTGCTGTGCTTGCTGCTGTTACTCCCCCTCCTTCTGGTCACTGTGTTCAGTCAGGTGGAAAGGGAATCCTCTATGTTATGTATTTTGTCTGCCTGTTGGTCTTTCCTCAGGGAAGGCAAGATGTGGTTTCAGTGATCAATCTCCCTCTCGCACTTCCTGATGTTTCTCAACCTACTCACTCCTCCCATTGCTCTATCACTAAGTGGAGGAGCTCTTCTACCTGAGCACAGCTCTCAAGGGAGTGCTCACCGCTGTTGCCTTGAACCAGCGTAAGAGGCAGGGACACCCCGGCAGCCACGGATGACTGTATGTTCCGACTGGAGCTCCGTCTGGGAAGCTTCATCCATTGTGGTTGGTGAAGAGCTTAGAGAGGCCATAGCTTTCTGCCAGGTTGAAACCATCACTCCCTGGTCAGAGCTGGCAGAGCTTTCATCACCCTTCCTGTGCACCTTTCCACATGAACTGCCATGCCATGCTTTGCTTGCCTGCTCTGGTGGCAATGCAGCTCCCCAGGGGCTTCTTTTATAAGCATGGGGGGAAGGTCACATTGCCCTGTCAGTGCCCAGGTATTATCAGCTTCTCCCACAAGACCTGCTGGCTCGTGGCAGGCCTCTCCACTCCCCCAGTATCTCCCTGCTTCAGGAAAACCTCAGGAAAACCCTTGTACACCAACATCTACCACTCTGTTGGCAGGTCAGGGTAGCTCCAGAGCAGCTCCCCACTGTTATTGGATGACTAAAATTTAAATATATTGCAAAACATGTCACTAAAAACTCACACAGCAATCCTTTGTTTCCATGTAGATTCCTTTGAAGGATACTTCCCTGTGAGTTCCTGCTACTTTTGTTAAACAGTTCTTTTTTTCATCTACATTAAAATCTTCCCCTCCGTTCTGTACCATGCAAGTGGAAACACGGCTTCGCGGAGATATTTCTAAAACTCATTATTTGTACTCAAGAGCTTTGTGTCTTAAAAATAACCTGAGTCCTAAGAGACATCTTCACTCATCTACATTAGCTCTTTCATGACTCTATAGAGGCAGAAAACTAGTTCATAAAAAGATGAAGTGATGTGACAACTCTAAAGCAAGCTTCCTGGGGAATATAACTCACATTCCAGCAAGTCTATCAGAGCAAGCAGAGAGTAATATTTTCAATATGTATTCATAGCAGGTGGAAAATAATGTCTGTAAAGATTTCCCAAAATGAGGCATCACTTACCTTGCCCATTATTTTGAATATTTACATTGTGAGGGGCATTACTAGAAAACTCATTTTCATGCCTTTGAAGATTATTTTATTTTCACTGTTTTTAACAGGTTACATCACTTGCTTTGTTTCACCTGCTCTATGTTGTTTGTGTATAAATAACTCATTGTATTAGGGATGGACGATAGTCACAATTTCACACGGTAATGATCTGTTGTTGTAACATATCAAAGTAAACAACTGCTGATTAGGTCAAGGACGTGCAGCTGGAGAGGTGCTAAACAGCAGCTCAGCTGCTAGACCCAGTCTCCAGCCAGTCTAGTGACTCATAAGGGAAACAAAACACCAAAGGTCTTCCAACCAGGACACTGAGGAAGCTGAGGATGATGAAGTAACGACCACCAATCACAACCCAAAGACCCTTGAGCATGCGTAGTAGCTCTTTTGGTTATATAACCATCAGTTAGTCACGAGAGGGTATTTATATTGACCTCTATGCATGTGCTGGCCATGCATGCATAGATGCGAGCTCCACTTGGAGCTCACCCTTCGAGGAGGGAGCCTATATAAGTTGTGCTGGATGGAGAGAAAATGCATTTTGCCAGAATGCCACCGATGATGCACATGGTTTGGATCCAGGGGACGCCCTGACGTTTGGTGCCTACTGTTCCTTTTCTCTCTGAGCAGAAATGATCCAGGCTTTTCCTCCTTCTCAGCGGGATTCAAAACATCATTTCAGGGTTGGTGTGAAACTTCTCCTTACTCCGTTAAACTTTCTCTCTACTGTGAGAAACTGTTCTAAACCTTTGTTACCTTGGTAAACTCTTCTTTACTTTCCCTACTTCGAGGAACTAACACAGTCCCCCTCACTTAAATTAGTTTATTGCCTTAACATCACTTCCTTCATTAAATGGGTTTATTGCCACCATTCAGCTGCACTCGCTTAACAAATTTATAGCCATCCCCCAGCTGGTCGCTTTTAGACTGATTGTGTGAATTAAGGAATTAATAAAAGCTGCTTTGATTGAAATTGCCAATTGCTTGATTGTGTTTGTAATTGGGAATCCATTTCTGAACCAGAACACTCATTCATTGCTATCAGGGAAGAAAACCTTAAAAGTTATTTTAAAGATTAAAAGCAGGTATTTCATAATGCTAATTGGCTATTTCTATAACTTTAACTCAGAAAGACATGAAAACCCACTCTCCAGTGAATTCAAGAACTTATTGAGTGCTTCCTCAAGAGCAGACATACTCTTCCTATTAGAATTTACACAACTGTTTGATATAATTATCTGCTTTCCTTTTATGGGGTTCTGTAAATGAAATAAACCGTCTTTTATCTTTGCAAGCAAAGAACAAGTAGACAAAACATTATTTCACTCCTTTTAAACTCCAGAAGTAAAGATTAAAAAGCTATTTGACAAAATTTTAATCAATTACACCATCTCATAATTGAAAAATGAAGATGCAGAAGAGAAAAGTGAGACTGTTCCCAATTACTGTATTCTGGATTACTTTCTCTTTAGCAATATCAATTTTCAGTCACAAATAAACAATACTATTTAAATGTGTCTTGCTATTAAAATAACTGGCAAAGAATTAATATTTCTTTTAGAAAGTAAAAATTGACATGTTAAACATTGGTTTACATACCAATAGAAGTAAATTATATAATGAGCAAAATGGCACAATGGAAAAAGCTTTTTGCCATCACAACTGCTACTGGTTTTCAAAAGAGCATGAGAACTGAAAACTACAGATCCAGTTCTGAGGTATGTTTTTTTGAAAAGAACCCTTGATGATTAAAAACAATACACAAAAAAACTTTCTGTGATGCATGACCTCAATTTTTTTTCAGAGGAATTTAAGTATGGATATGTAAATCCATGGTAAGTTGTCAAATTGCATGTAGCAGATACGAGGCTAAAGTAACAAATAGGAGTAAGGCTGTTCAGAATAGGTCAGTAGTGCCAGGGAATTAAAGACCGTTAAGCACCTCATGGTGTGAAAGATGCTATTAAAAAGTACTGAACAATGTAGCCATTTTTATTCCTATTCTCAGCTATAATAACAGTTTACAGCTAAACCAAAACATTGCACATGTAAATTAAGTCACATCCATTAAATGAAAGAATTTGACCTTGTAAAGTTATGATACTCAGAGGATACTTACAGCAAAAGATGCCTGACATTTGTTGCACAGATTCACATCCCGTATCTTAAAGGAAGTCAAACTACAGATCATCATGAGCACAATAATCCCTAAATTTAAAATTAAAATAGTTTATTTGGATAATATAACCAAAATCTATGAAACCTAGTGGTCTATTCTTAACAAACATTGAGAACAGCTAAAAGTTGTTATCTAATACTTATTCAGTGCATTATGAGAAACGAGTTTTCTCTGTTTCTTTTTAATTGATGTATACAGAATTAAAAAAAAGTATTGAGATTTTGAGATTTGGGAAGGGGGAACATTTTTCTGTCAATCAGAATTTAAGATACAATTTCTACTTCCCCATGTCAGGGCAAAGCACGTTTCTTTAAAATGTAGAGCAGCTTACATGTCATTGCCAAAAAAAAAAATCACTCTTGTCAAAAAAGAAGTATTGCAGTATAAGCGTCTGATACAAGATACGATGTTAAATGCAAGCAACCTGTAGAGAGGAGTAAAAATGCCATCTATACCTCCTAATTTTCTGTTAAGTATGAGCTCTACCTAACATTTTATCATTACTATAATGATAGATGCTAAATGCTTAAAAATTGCAAATAAATTTTGTCTTCCTTCCCAGAACTTAAAGGAGAAATATCACTTAGAAGTAACAAGGAATGGGAAGACAACATATGGGGTTTACAGCTTTGCTTGAACACTTTTGAGAAGATGCTTTCTTGAAACAGAACATATTTTGAAGTAGCAAGATCTATTCAAATTCTTTTGAGGGAATTTGCTGTTCTCAGTACTCTCTCTGTAGTCTTGCACCAGGCTCTGCTCTCCCACATGCTGTCCATTGTCAGTTCAGCAGGATATAAAAGCAAAGCTAAGAATTTCTGAGGACTTCTCTCATTACACATCCAATGTATTTTCATCTGTCATTGCGATGACACGGAGAAAACAGAGGTCTCGGGTTCCCTTATGTACGGATTGATTGCCTGGGGGACACCTAAGCAGCTGTTTTCTGGTAGATCAGTACTGAGCCACGATATTTGAAATTGAAAATGCTAGGGTGGCCAAGGTGCATAAGCCCATTGTTCAAGCTGGTGGTCTGCTGAAGCTGAACATATACATCCCTGTCAGCCTGACCTGCCCCACGCCTTTGAATGTGGAATGTCTCTTCAGTCCTGGATCAAAAACAGTTCTCCACACAACGCCCAGAAAATCCAAAGCCTTGTCCAGATCTAAGCAACCTCAGTTTCATCCTTTTCCACCCTTCCCCATAAGTCTCATCAGCTCCACAGGGGCGGCCATCCCCAGGGATGAGGGAGTTAGCATTAACATGGAACTAGGCTGGGCACAGGTTTTGCATCTAATTTCAGTTACAGTTGCTTGAGGAAGGGAGAAAACACGAGCAAAGCTTTGTACCAGTGATCACCCTTTGGCAGCAAGAAAACCAGCTCTGCAAAACCACAGATTTGATAGTGGGGAGAAGTTTTCAGAATCACCTCTCCTGCCACCTCCACTTGATGTCATGAGGTAAGAGTATGCCCACAAACAAAATATTCTTTCTAGGCATGCAGAAGGTTTAATTCTAGCATGTGGCTTGATTTCAGAAAGAAATGCAATCTCCTATGAATTCAATATTCAAAATCCATTTCACATCCCCTTGGACAAGCACCATATAGCAGCTTTTTCATTTACTGAAATACTGAATCATTCATGTCAGTGACCTAGATTGAAAATGAATCCAATCATCTCTCTTGTGACTTGTCAGAAATAACACAGCAGGACTGCTGCTGTCTTCTGATACCTGTGTAACAGTAAATATATGTTTGTTGGAAAAAATATTTCATTGTTTAAAGAAAAAAGACTCACAAACGTTCTGATGATTTTTCTTTTGATATATCATTGCCCAAAATAACAGAATACTGTTATGCTTGAACACAGCAATTCCATATTTTTCCCAGAAGACCATTAAAATGCATTTGTTTCCCATAGCTGTTTACAGAAAGCTGCCCTAAAATTCTGCTTTAGAACAGAATACAATTGAAATCTAGTTAAAATCCATTGCTAAGCACTACCACTTTCATAACGATGATGTAATTACATACCTGAGCCACTTATTCCTAATTTGCTTTTATATATGCCATTTTTTTATATAGATGATTTTTTGGTGATGTAGGATATTCCATATAATATCTCTTGGCAGTGAAAATA
>WEIS01063663.1:331-12009 GCA_013389965.1 Todus mexicanus
CCTGTAGCAGATGGTGATGGTGTATACTTTGCTTCTGTAGTATTTCATGGTGGACATGCAACAAGTTTCTTTCATTCCTCTTCTGAAGTTTGTGTAGAGGATTGGTTTAGAGACTGAGGAACTGAAAGAGATCCAAGTGACAGCCAGGAAAACCAAGGAGTTCTTTCTGTAGTCTGTTTCCTGCGGGTGCCACAGCTGCACCATGTAAAAAGGGAGCCAGGACAGTAGAAACACTGCATTTAACATTAGGAACATCTCGATGGTTTCCACTTTTCTTACTGGGACAATATTCACAGTCCTGCTGGAAGTGCTGTAATCAGTGCCTATTCTCTAAAGGTGCATGATGACCTTCTGATAGAAGGGGATAATGAGGATGGATGGGATCACAAACACCACCAAGAGGTGATAAATACTGTAGATGACTTCTCGCCAGGAAGTGGAGAGAAAGAAGTTGCAGTGGCTGTCACTGTTGGAGTCATACAAAAGGAAAGTTGGTGACGCAGATACAGCAACAAAGAGCCAAGAGGCCAGAATCATTGTCTTGGTTTTCCCCCTAGACATTTTCAAGCTCAAGGGGTAGATTACAGTGTTGAATTGATCCATGCCTAGAGAGAGGAGCATGTATATCTGGACTCCAGGGGTGAGGTACTGGATGTACCATACCAGCTTGCACATCACGTTCTCCAGAATCCAGCTGCCATGGGCAAACTGGAGCAGCACAAAGGGTACACTTGCAACACTGATGAGAAGGTCTACACAAGCTGTGGAGACCAGAAAATAGTTGGTGGCGGATTGTTTCCTTCTCCCCTGGATCACTAAGCAAAGAAGGGAATTTTCAAAGGCAGAAATCAGCAAAAATGCTCCCAAAACCATGCCGACTGCCACAATTTCCCTCAGCCCCTGTTCATACTGCAAGGCAGTGCAGTTCCTACTTGAGCCGGGTCCTCAGGGTGACTCCATCGTCTCAGAGCCAGCAGGATGGATGGAGGTTTCAGGGTAGCTCTTGCTCTACATCATGAGCAATAAGGTAGGGAGAACCAAAGGAGTGCTGCTGTTATCACAGAATCACAGAATGTTAGGGATTGGAAGGGACCTCGAAAGATCATCTAGTCCAATCCCCCTGCTGGAGCAGGAACATCTAGACCAAGTTACACAGGAACTCATCTAGGAGACTCCACGACCCCCCTGGGCAGCTTGTTGCACTGCTCTGTCACCGTCACTGTAAAGAAGTTCCTCCTAATATTCAAGTGAAATCTCCTGTGATCTAGTTTATACTCGTTACCCCTTGTCCTGCCACTGGGTGCCATTGAGAAGAGCCTGGCTCCATCCTCCTGACATTCGCCCTTAACATATTTACAAACATTAATGAGATCACCCCTCAGTCTCCTCCAAGCTAAAGAGAACCAGCTCCCTCAGCCTTTCCTCGTAAGGGAGACATTATACATGCTGTAGGGAAACATGGCCACATCTGCCAAGAGAAGAGAAATAGTTCTATGTAACTAGTGTGTGTGAAAATCCCTCCTTAACTAGGGAAAGATTATCTTAAGTAGTCTACGTACTGCTTCCAGTAGCAGATTCCAGAGACAGGGTCAGGAGTATACAGGGGACCCATCTGGCACAGCAGAGGCCATTAAGTTCCATGCAGATTTTAATGAATGGTCAGACCATCTCAGGACAGGCATTTGATAATGAAAGATAAATGTCCCTTTCACAGCTAGAGCCTGAGGTGCAGTTTCACCAGTGCCAGTGACCTGCAAGCAGAGTGAGTGGAATAGCGCTTCCCTCTCCCTGATTCCTGGAGTAAGCTGTACTTCCCAGTGTCTGTGGAAGTGGCAGAAAACCTGACTGACAGTGTCCCTGCTCCCTTCACTTAAGTCTGTCAAATAGCTAAACAAAGGAGGTTTTTCTTATGCTAAGAGAAGGAGTGGGGAGTAATACTTTCCATGATAACAAAACCACCTAAATTGATAAGTACATGAGCAGGCAGACCCTTCTCCCATCCAATCCTTGGTAACATGGGTGTTACTATCACTGATTTTTTTTCTTCTGGATGCAATTATGGAAAGTAAGTGAGGTCTGGATTTGAAGGCGAATGAAAGATCAGCACAGTGGAAGGACTGGCACCAAGCTGGGTGGGCACTCCTCACCATGAATTCTCCTCATTTTCTTCCACTGTGAGGAAATGCTCATCAAGAGTTGGATGCTGTCTCTCTTCAAGAGCCTACCCTGAACATCATTGCTGTCCCTGCACGCCCTTGCCTTGTTAGTTACCTTCCCCATCAGCTGTAGTGCTTCTCTTTGTCACCCCAAGGTGGCACAACGATTTCCCCCCAAAATCTGCAGAAGACCTTTTTATCAAAACCTGAAGAAGACGTTTTTATCAACGGCAGAGTTTTCATGCTGAAGGAAAAGTCTGGGGGAGGAAGTGAATGTCCTCACTCAGCTGAGATGTGGGGCCACAGGTTGGGTCGGTCGAAGTGCCACTAGATGTGACTGCCCTCAGGTGTTGAGGATCTCTGAGCTCTGGAGAAATCCCGGGGAGGGATGTCTTTACCTTGGTCAGGGACATCCCAAGCAGTGAGTCTTAACTCTTCACAGCTCACCCTGTCATGCCCAGCTGTTGAGTGGAGCCTGCCCCCTACTGCCATGAAGGTTCTGCAGGTCTGTGTGCAACCCAAGGGGCAACTGAAGGGTTGCTGTGAGCAACTGACACCAAGACAGAACATGATACCTCTGCCCATAGCTGTGTCACAGAGGAGTCCTTGCCCAGCTCTGGTAAGGGACCCAGTTGCCTTATTCTGTCCTTGGGACGTGTCAGATTTCTGATCCCAGTAGTCCTCTGTTGACAGGATCTGTGGGTTTGCAGGGGTGCAGGACTTGCCGGATGAGTCCAAGCCCCATTATAATAGAACATTAACGGTTCAGCTTCCAGTGTCCCCTTTCTTCTTTGCCTTTCAAGTAGGGCCCCTTGCTTGCTCACCAGACCCTTGCAGTCCTTCCACTTTTCTCTCCATGCCCTGTACAGACATTGCCTGGCCTGGGCACTGGTAAAACATCAACAGCCTTCACAGCTCTGGGGCTGGCTAGTGAATATCACAGTGGTAAGCATGAGGCAAAAAAGGAGCTTGGGCCTGGTTTTTGTCTTTGGTTCAGCTAAGGCACCATTAATTTTCACCAGAAACTGGGAGGGGGCCACAGGCAGGACAAGACGCTGGAACCAGGCCTTGGGATTTTCTATACCATACTGGTGTAATGCCTGCTATGTAAGGGCAGGGGGTGGGCTGGGCAGGGCGCTCAGGTCTTTGGTACAAGCCTCAAGTGCAGGTTTAGACAGTTGGTGCCTTTTAGATCACTCACTTTTTCTGGTGTTCCACGACTTGGATTGTTAGGACTGTTGCTTCTTCTCCTCTTGCATTGTTCTACTAAATTCCCCTTATCTCAACACTTAGGGATTTGCCTTTTTCTCCCTCTTCTCCTTTCTATTCCATGGAGGTGGGGTGTGCATGTGTGTGTGTGAGTGAGCGAGTGACCACACGGTGCTCAGCTCCTGTCTGGGTCTAAATCATGGCAGCCTGAAGGAGATGATGGCTCTGTCAGGTGCCCAGCAACTCACTTTTACAGGTGCAGAGTAGTTGAACTCAGTGTGTACCTCTTTAAAGCAGCACAGAGCAGTCATTCAAAGTGGACTCTCCTTGCCATCTACATCCCTTGCCCCTCTAATGTTAAGACAACCAATAACCAGTCTGCTTTTTAGAAGGTGTTTTTGCACTGCCTGGACATTCAAGTGACCTCTGCATTTCTCAGCTGGCACTGAAATACAGCTTTTTGGGAGTGACCATTCTTGTTACTTCATCCTCGTGATAGGAGTAGACATCCATTCCTGGTGGAGCAAGCCAAGTCTGCCTTCAGAGTAGATACTTGCAGCTGGTGGGCCCAAAGACTACATGCCCATGTGGCATGCCCAAGGACTACATGCCCACACGGTGTCTACCTCTCTGTTCAGCTGGCATGTAGGTCTAAATCATTAATCAGTCTATATGATAGGACTAGTGAATGAGGCAGATACAGCAAGGCAGCCAATAATCTGTTTTACGCTAATCCAGAAATCCAAGAAAAGCATCAGTAGTGACAAATCAAAGTGCTATTATCACATATAGGCTATTCCAGACAAAAACATGGCCCACAAGTGGCAATCTCAAAAGGCAGTGCTAGGATTGCCAGAAAAAAATCAAATACGATTTCTGCTCAGAGTCATTGGAAAAGTACAAAAAAATTAAAAAAAATAAATTAGCTACCATGAAAATATGCATTGATTTGGTTCCCCCTAAAGCTGTAGAGAAGACCCACCTGGCTGAACAGAGAGCTTTGGCTGGAGCTCAGGAAGGAAAGTCTATGGCCTATGGAAGAAGGGGCAGAACATGCAGAAGGATTACAAAGATTCCATGAGGCTGTGCAGGGAGAAAATAAGAAATGCCAAAGCCCAACTAGAACTTAATTTGCTTATTGACCCAAAAGACAATTTAAAAGACAATTCGAAAGGTTTCTATAAATACATTAACAGCAAAAGGAGGACTAAGGAGAATCTGCATCCTCTATTTGTTGTGGGGGGAAATACAGTGGCCAAGGATGAGGTTAAGACTGAGGTACTGAATGCTTTCTTTGCCTCAGCCTTGAGTAGGAAGACCAGTTGTTCTTTGAGTTCCCTGCCCCCTAAGCTGGAGGACAGGGACAAGGAGCTTAATGTAGGCCCCATAATCCAAGAGGAAATGGTCAGTGACCACATAGACATTCACAAGTCTATGGGGTTGGATGGGATTCATCCAAGGGTACTGAGGGAGATGGCAGAAGTGCTCACCAGGCCACTTTCCATAATTTATCAACAGTCTTGGCTAACTGGGGAGGTTCCAGTTGACTGGAGGTTAGCAGATGTGACACCTGTCTACAAGAAGGGCTGGAAGGAGGATCTGGGGAACTACAGGCCTGTCAGTCTGACCTTGGTGCCAGAGAAGTTTATGGAGCTGATTGTCTTGAGTGCCATCATGAGGCACATACAGGACAACCAGACAATCAGGCCCAGTCACAATGCGTTTATGAAAGGCAAGTCATGCTTGACTGATTCCCTTCTATGACAAGATGACAAGCTAGGTGGGAGTGCTGATCTGCTTGTGGGTAGGGAGGCTCTACAGAGGGATCTGGACAGGCTGGATCAATGGGCCAAGCCCAATAGTATAAGGCTCAACAAGGACAACTGCCAAGTCCTGCACTTCGGTCACAACCCCATGCAACACTACAGACTTGGGGAGGAGTGTCTGGAAAGCTGTCAGGCAGAAAAGGATCTGAGGGTGCTGGTTGCTAACTGGCTAAACATGAGCCAGAATATGCCAGCATGTGCCAACATGAGCCAGCATGGCCAAACAGGTCAAAAGCATCCTGGTTTCTAATAGCGTGGCCAGCAGAATTAGGGCAGTGATTGTCCCCCTGTACTTGGCACTGGTGAGGCTGCACCTCGAATACTATGTTTGGTTTTGAGTCCCTCACTACAAGAAAGACATTGAGGGGCTGGATCATGTCCAAAGTAGTGCAGCAAAGCTGGTGAAGGGTCTAAAGCACAAGTCTTATGAGCAGCAAGGGAATTGAGGTTGTTCAGGATACAGAAAAGAAGACTCAGAGGAGACCTTCTTGCTCTCTACAACTACCTGAAAGGAGGTTGTAGTGAAGTGGGGGTCAGTCTGTTGTCCTAAGTGTCAAGTGATAGGAGAAGAGGAAATGGCCTCAAGTTGTGTCAGAGGAGGTTTAAGTTAGATATTAGGAAAAAGTTATTCACTGGAAGGGTTGTCAAGCCCTGGAACAGGCTGCCCAGGGAAGTGGTGGAGTCACCATCCCTGGAGGTATTGAAAAGACATGTAGCTGAGGTGTTTAGGATATTGTTTAGTGGTGGGATTGGCAGTATTAGGTTAATGGTTGGACTTGATAGTCTTATAGATCTTTTCCAACCAAAGCAATTCTGTGATTCTATGATATTCTTCTCTTAAAAAAGATGCCCAAAAATGTGATGAAGAGAAAAACCATAAAAATGATAGGATGAACAAATGTGATAGGTGACATTTTTTTTTTAAGTATGAAGAAGTGAGTATGTGACCTGATTATAGTGGAAAATGAAGAAATACCAGATTATAATTGAGTAGTCTACAAAAAGCGCCAGGCAAGCACCAATTAAAAATTATCATAATGGTAAGATTGAGTAACCATGGGGAAAACCAGTCCAAACTATCTGGTACAATCATTAATCAAGAATTAATGAAGATTAGATTAAACTGAATCTTAATTTATTAATATTAGATTAGATTGAATTAATCAATATTAGGTGCCTTTCTAACAAAGATTCTTAAGTCATTCTTAAGTTGAACTCAACAGTTGGTAAAGAGGTGACATATAATGTCCTGGAGGGTAAAGGAGATAAGACTAGATGATCAATGTTCCCTCTTCTGCCTTAATTTATATGGCAATATGCTAGTGGTTCTTTGTGAGAAGAGTCTTACTGCGAGTACTTTGTCTAACCTGCAGATGATATTTGTGCAGACTTGGGTCCATAAAGGGAGACCATAGGCTTTGTACTAGATCAGTAATTTCTCCACTAATCTTGATCACCCAAGGCATGGAAGCCTGCTTGTGTTTCCCCAAATGGCCCACAGAACTAGAATACACTCATATATGAATATCCATACATTGCTGTCCCCTGGTGAATAAATATGGAAGGTGCAAGAGACGGAAGGTTCCCTTTAACATTTTCTGCTCAATATGCATTCCGACGAGGACAACACTCAGTCTAAGATGCTACAGGTGGAACTCGCTGTCAGTCAGCATACATTTAACTGGATTTGTGAGTATTAAAAAATTGCAGAAACCCCTTAAAATGCAAAAGACAAATTTTCTAGGGTTGGAATCATTCTAATTTGATGTGTTGTTAATTTTTTTTTCTTTTTTTCATCTTTACACTCTTCGTACTGCTGTGAATAATTTATAGTTGTTTCTTTGTATTGTTTTTGTTTTGACTTTTTTACATCTTGAAAGAATGCAGTGCTATTCTCCCCTTTCAACTAAAAAAAAAAAGGTAAAAATGTTGCTCTAATGAGGCAATAAAGAATTCAAACTATGTTGGCTGTTTGTATTGGGTTTGGCTGGGCAGGAGTCAGTGTCCCCAGAGCTTGATACGACACCAGTGTTGTGACTGCTGCTGAGCAGGGCTGGCACAGCACCAGGGGGATGGGGTGGACAAGATCTTGGGAGGGGACACAGTCAGGACAGCTGACCCAAACTGTCCAAAGAGCTATTCCATAGCATCTGACGTCAGCTCAGGTATAAAAGCTGGAGGAGAAGGGGAGGAGGGGGGCATTTTTGTCAGTAGACATTTGTCCCCCAAGCAACTGCTACGCATATCGGAGCCCTGCTTCCTGGGAGAGGCTGAACATCGCCTACTATGGGAAGTAGAGATTAATTTATATATCTCGCTTCGCTTNTACACTCTTCGTACTGCTGTGAATAATTTATAGTTGTTTCTTTGTATTGTTTTTGTTTTGACTTTTTTACATCTTGAAAGAATGCAGTGCTATTCTCCCCTTTCAACTAAAAAAAAAAAGGTAAAAATGTTGCTCTAATGAGGCAATAAAGAATTCAAACTATGTTGGCTGTTTGTATTGGGTTTGGCTGGGCAGGAGTCAGTGTCCCCAGAGNGTGCAATTTTTCTGGAGCACCTCCTATCCTACTATGGGACTCCTCAATAACTATTAATCATGCCTTCTCAGCCTTCGGTTGCTGGGTTGACTGTGGGAATCCTTAAATCCACACAGGAGTAGTATCTATAGGAGTTATGCTATTCCAACCTTGACAGTTGGAGAAATACAGTAAGTTCATGACTTGTTCACAGTGAGCCAACAGATAGGTACAGATTAGAACAGCTAGGGATATTTCCTCTCTAGACACAAAAAGGGATCTTTTTATGTAGTGTCTTCATTGGGGTCTTGCTTAGTAAGGCCATTTTCATTTCCATTCCTTTATGTTGGTGAGGTGGACATTTCTATTTCCTTGCCTATGCATTGATGGGGCGCACCAGTGTACAGTTTATATATTTTCATCTCAAGCTCAGCTTTGTGTTTTCATACTCCTGCATAGGGATAGACACAGAGATACAGTCCTGAAGCTCTGCTTCTCCGCAAAGCAGATCATTCCTTAAGCAGGTACTAGTCTGTTTGAAAGTGAGACATAAACTCTGTCATTCTGGTCATTCTCATGCACCCCTACCAGGCAACATAGTTAATCCCAAGAACACTGTTATTTCTTTTTTAAGAACCAAAGTGACTTGTGGAGCTGGTACCCTTCCCTGACCACTCTTGACAAAAACTTGTGAAAGAGTTTGACCTCCCATGTTCCAAATGTCTATTTGAAGTTGACTGCTGCAGGTCTGTAGTTTCTTCAGAAACAATATTCAACCAACTGGTTAGGGTGAGAAAAAGAGCAATTATTTTTCAATAGCAAAGGGCTTCAGATTTTTTGTTGCACTCTTCAATGTCTGTCAGAAGGGAACAAAAACCAAATTCTGGACACTTGGGATTTCAAAGTATCACAATTTATGCCTTTCCTCTCAAGAACGGGACTCTGAGAGCCAGAACCTATTTGTCTCCCTCCCCACTTGCAGATCCAGCAGGATGGATTCTGGAAATCCTTATCGTTCCATTCTGTTGCAGTTCCATAAATAGAGCTGTGTAGCACCAAGGACTTGCGGTTTCTTGTGTCAGCATAAAGGGTTAGGAAGTTCCCCTCCTGGATCACAGAGATGACCCAAGAACTGTATATGAAATAGTACTGAAATTTTGAACCTTTTAACTCTCAACCGCTTCAGCACATGACACGTCTTACTGTTCACCACATATTGTACACTAAATGGAACTTGAGTTCCGAACTAATTTGGCATACCAAATGATAGCCTGATGCTCATCTCTGTTGAAGTAATAATCTCTCACACCATGATGGCATTCTTTTGAAAAAAAAAAAAGTTATTTTTTGTTGCTTTTATTATGTCTTTGTAGCTTTGTTTGGATCCCAGCCACAGATAAAGCCTGCTGATGGCTTTTTAAAGTTTTCTGATACCTTTTGTTGACAGAGAAGAAGTAACAGGTGCTTGTGATCTGTCCAAGCTATTATTCCACCTCCTCCCCATGTTATTATAACTTCTCCTTTCCCAACCCATTCCCAATGTATGATGTCAGCCATATTTAAATGGCACCAGTTACTTAGCTCTGCTTTCAAATCATGGCAAGGTTTTGTTTTTTGTTCATGTAACAGGACATGAAGAGTCCACTTTCTGGGTGCATTGTCTTCAAGTATCATACTGACACTTCTTTTTCTTACAGTGAAAATACCTCTGAATTTCTCCAGAACCTTTCCAGAGTTTGAGACTAGTGGAATAAGAATGGCAGAAACATCACACTTCAACTGGTTCAAGCTGATTCAAATGCACTCGCATGAGCTGGATGCTGTTTAGAATCTTTTTCTGGTGACCAACAAGGGTGATTCCAATACGCTGGATATCTCTGCAAGAGAACAGAGGATGTGGAAGGTGTTAAAATGGGCTTTTTGTTCTGAATAGTCCCAGTCCACTTCGCTTTAGATCCAAATCAATGTGTATAGATATATATGTATATGTATCTTTGAGAAACAGTTGACAAGGCTTCTCCTTTGGCTTGGCAAATGTGTGTGGGTGGAAAAGATGATGGCAGAACTTGAACTTGGTAGGTTATGATACAAAAAGTGGCAGTGGAAATGGCTCATGAAAATCATCAGAGGGCTAGAACATCTGTTCTGTGAAGAAACGCTGACAGAGTTGGGGTGTTCAGCCTGCAGAAGAGAAGTCTCCAGGGACACCTTCTTGCAGCCTTCTGATATACAAAGGGGGCTTACAAGAAAGATAGATTTTTTACCAGAGCCTGTAGTGACAGGACTAGGGGCAATGGTTTTAAACTGAAAGAGAATGGATTTAGACTGGATATAATGAAGGGTGGTGAGGCACAGGAACAGGTTGCCAGGAGAAGTAGTGGATGCTCCATCCCTAGAAGCATTCAAAATCAGGTTGGATGGAGCTTTGAGCAACCTGATCTACCGAAAGATCCCTGCACATAGCAAGGAGGCTAGACTAGATGATCTTTAAAGATCTCTTCCAACCTAAACCATTCTATGATTCTAAAAATGTTCCTTCTCCTGGCTCCTGTCTTCTATATAACACTTCAACTCAGTATATGGTATGACTGGTTCTACACATCTCCTTAAAAGTGGTTATCGCCTGTGGCAGCTGTCATGAACATTCTGATTTAACAGTCTCTGTGCAACACTATGTTTTATAGTGTACATGAGATCAGTATTAGTACTTATAGAAACAGACTATGAATATACAGCCATATGGAAGGTTTCCAAAGGTCCTAGTAAGATGTAAGAAACAGTAGCTTTCCTCTCTTTTTTCATAATATATGCATTTTCCATATAGCCCTTACTAAGTATTTCTCACACTGCTTTCACTTTCTGCACAGAAAACTCAGTGTCTGTTATCTTCTGCTCTCTGCCCCTCTACTTACTCCAGAGTCATGCGTGATATGACGTCAAATGTAATCAGACCAGCCTGGTCAAAATTCTCCTTGTAGTGGCCCATCTTGATAGCATCCAACCACTCATGGGCATTGCTGAGTGATGGGAAATCTGGAGGACAGTTGCTCAGGAGAGGTTGAGATGGTCTGCAAAACAAGCAAGTTCTAAAAACCCAAGTTATCAACATCAGCTGACCATACTAGTAAGGTAAGTGTTATGAGAGAGAATGCAACCTCTAAAGAGCACAGAACGGAAAACAACTATATTTGTTCGTCATGTCTTGATTCTGAAAATCCCACCTTGATGTCCTGTTTCTAGATTACTTGTGTTCCCTATTCTGCCTGAAAATGATCAACCCAAGAAATTCGTCCTTCCTTCCCATTTTATACCCTCTCAGACACATTGCCTTCTTGTTGCTCAAGATCTTTCCACACTTTCTGGGTCCAGACCTGTTGGCTGCACAAAAAGTTGGAGTGAGAAGGTTTCTGAGGCACAGATGAGACTTTATACCCTTTTAATCTCTGAGAATAGTTTTCCTTCTCCTATATGCACTCCTTGGATCAGAAAGTAGTGTATGAGAGAATGAGTGTGTTGTTTCAGCTCCAACACCCATCAGATGAAAGCATAGCAGCAAAAGGCCAAAGAAATTATTGTTTATACATAGCATTTTCCCATCACCCAAATCTGTCCCAAAGCTATAACTGTTTTACGTGCTATTTTCAGTAGACTGGGTATGAGCAGCCACTTTTCCCCTCCCCCATTTCACGGATATAAAGTTTATAACCATGGGAAAAACCCTCAAGGTCAGCAGGAGGCAATTCTGTCATCAACCCAACAGCCATCTTATTTCAGTGCCATTTAATCCCCCAGAAGCTTCTCATTTGCTGACCTATTGCCTCTGGTTCCATCAGGCTGCAAAATACAATTGGGAAAATATGGGATGGAGGCCGCAGTACTCCTTAGTCTTAGCTACAGATTTCCTTCCATCCATTAGATAAGGTTTTCTCTTACTTCATCATGTCTTGTGATCACACAGTACTGTGTGA
>WEIS01063665.1:14808-35036 GCA_013389965.1 Todus mexicanus
AGGGTGTAACTGTTTCTATCTGCTGCTTCAAATCCAACAGGTTGGGAGTCTGGTTGTTCATGTCTGAGATGCCTTATGGGACCTTGTCCAGCAACATGCTTTGGAGGCTCTTCTTTGTCATGCACTGTGCCGAGAGTGAAAACCTGGAAAAGCTCTGCTCTACTCTGCAACCTGCTGACTGCAAACAAAGGCTCAAAGGTAAAGGCCCCACATTCGGGACCCATTCGGATTGGCTTGGCTACTGCTGCATCAGCTACAGGTTTAATTCTTTGCAGGTGCCGTTACTAAATACACCCTCAGCAGCACGACTGGGTGGGAGGGCTTGGAAATGTCGTGGGCAGTTGATGGTTTTCCAGTATTTGTCTGACTGAGCTATCATTTTAGCAGGAGTTGTTGGTTCTACTGTCCTTTTAGTTTTCTCACAGACAGTGACTGCTGCTGGCTGCTTCAATGAGCTGCAAGAACACCATGCAATAGGTACATCCTGTGTAATCTCAAGTCAGGTCCCATCTTCTCCTTTGATAGTATTTGGAGAGTGAGATTTAAATCCTAAAGCGCAGAATTTTGTGTCATTTAGGGTTGGTTTGGGAGTAGTTTTCTTCAGGTTTTTTGTTGTTGCTTTTTAAAAAGGTATTGTATTTTGTTTAGTGGGATTTTTTTGTTGTTTTGTTGGGTTTTTTGTGTTTTGGTTTTTTCGTGAGCTGTTTGACTGTTGAGCTTTTGGCAGTTCTGTAAATACACCACTTTTTTTATTCACCTAAACTTGCTAGTTATTGGCTTCAGTAACTTTACATTGTGGGAGATCTGCTTGTCTTCCACAACTACAGATGTTTCCCTTATCTCAATCCTTCTTTTGATGACTTTCTCGTGCTATATGCCACCTTTTCTTTCTGTTTCTCCTTGACTTCTGTCCTGTGTTGATCTCCACAGTGACTGTGGTGCTTCCAGCTGCAGCAGTTATTTAGAAACCAGCTGGAATGCTGCTTTCCCTTTGCTGCTGCCTTCATGGAAAATATTTCAGGACTTGAATGGCAGGGAGACAGGTAAACATAATGGTGACTCCCTACTTCACAGCCTTGTTGCTGTCTTCGTGGAGAGCAAATCTCTTGTGAAGAAGATGGTGATCTTCAGAGTTTACTGGATATCTTGGCCCTGTGCAAGCTCAGTTAACATTTAAGGTAATCCATGCAGAGTGGGAGAGAGGCACCAAGACTGTAGAGGAGACTGTAGCTGTGTACACTTCATGAAGTGCTGATCTGATTAGCACTTGCCAGCCAAAACACTTGACTGATTATTTTGGGGTTTGCAAGAAATTCTTACTGCCTCTCAGACAAAGAGAATCTAATAGCATGTGACAGGTTTCAGCTCTGGCAGTTGTAAACATTGATTTTATTTTTGATTTTATTTTGTTCAGGCTTCGTTGTGCTTCTAGCTAACTTTTGTGTTTTAAAGTCCCTGGTATGCTGACGCAGGGTATTTTTATCCTTTTCATTTTCTATGTCAGCACAATGCTATTTTTCACAAATGTCTAGACAGGGAATATCAACAATTCTTTCAGTGAAATCCTTCTAATCTTCTGAAATAGCTTCTTTTGACTGACACCAATGTACTGCTGACTTAATTTCCTGTAAATCATGCCCTAGAAGACCAATGGCCTTAAACATCTCTTGGGAGAGAATCTTTTTTTTTTTTTTTTTCAAATTGATTTCTCTTTCCAAATTACATTTGAGAAATGTTGAGTGATGAATCTACAGGTTGTAGCAAGCCGTGGTAATTGATGGAAGCTTTAGGCTTGCTTATATAGAGGTGGGACCTGAGTTGCTTTTAAAGGCTAGGTGGAAATAGTGTGATGAGCTGGAGTGCAGTGATGGAGCCGCGCTTACTAGGAAAACCTCTGGACTTGAGGCACTACCAGATATAACCTCCTGGGGAAATACGACGGGTCTGGTTACATGAGTGGACCATATGTTAACAGATTTACTAACATTAAACTTAGATTTTCACTGATAAGCAATGTCCTGGCGCTTTCCTCTTGGTGTTTGATACCTCTGTGGTTACAAGGATGTGTTATCCATAAGTTCTGTAAATACAACAGGAACAGTTTTGTCTTTTCTTCCGTTGCAACTGGCAATGAGAACGTGCTGAACAACATTTCTGGTTACAGTTTTACTGCCAGTACAAAGTTTTGAGGAGCCACTGATTTTTAGGGTCTTTCTAAACCTGAATTGTAGTGTGAGCATCTCTGTGAGGAGGAAAGGCTGAGACCTAGGGATATTTAGCTTGGAGAAGAGAAGACAGAGAGGATCTGATCAATGCTGATCAATATCAAAAGGGCAGGGGGCAAGATGCTGGAGCCACACTCTGCTCAGTGGTGCCCAGCACCAGGACAGGAGGCACCGGGCACCAACTGGGAGCCAGGAAGTTCCAGCTGAGCAGGAGGAGCAACTTGTTTGTGGGGAGGGTGTTTGAGCCTGGCCTAGGCTGCCCAGAGAGGTTGTGGAGTCTCCTTGTGTGCAGAGATTCCAAGCGCGCCTGGACACTGCGATGCTGGACCCCCTGCTCAGGGGGACCCTGCTGGAGCAGGGGGGTGGCACCAGAGGAGCTCCAGAGATGCCTCCCAGTCCCTACTATGCTGTGATTCTGTGATCAAACGTTCAGAGGAGAAAGGGAATTGGCTCAAGTACCCAGCTGTATGGTGAAGATGTCATTGCCTCCACTGTGAGACAGTAGGATGTAGGTGGAATCTCTCTTCGTGTCTTTTTTCCTTGTCCTCATTCTTCTGTCCCATGCTATGACTTGGCGTGGGTTTGAGGTTGGTGTGGGGTGCGCAGCGTGTGGAGCCCGCGGACAACCCAAGGTACAGAGAAGAGGAAGGTGCGGCTGAAGCAGGAAGCTGGAAGATGGCAGAGCTGTGACTTGCAGCAGAGAAGGTCTAGTGCACATCGGCTCAGCAGCTCGCACCAGCCCTCCTCCTTTTTATGGTCTTTATCCTTAGCTTTACCAGATACCATTTTTCTTTTCTATTGTGCTCCAACCCCCTTCTCTGTTTTCTAGCTGGTCTGCACCTAATGAAACACAAACACATGGGGCTAATAGGACAAATGCCATCATAGTCATTTGTTACTTGTGCGTCCCAGCCCTTCCCCACATTGTGGGTCAACCCATGGCGATTGAAGTAGTTGGCCTTTAAAGATCCCTTCCAACCCAAAGCATGCTATGATTCTCCTATGCCTTTATGTATAGTAATGTTGTAGTCCCTATTTTTATTTGTCCTTCTGCATTACCTTAAAAAAAAAAAAACCCAAACAACAACAAAACCCGAAGTGCTTTGCAACTTCTCCTATAAAGATAAAAGGTAGGATTAGGAAAGGGAGGTGAGTGGATGAGACATCCCTTTTATGTCTGTCATATCTATCAGGAGTGTAGCTCGTCTTGCTCTGTGGAAGACCTCTTGACTGAAATTGCACAGTCCTCCGGCACGCTGTCCGTGAGGTGTTTTGGCTGTACAAGCCTGACCTTCTCAGGTTGAAGTACAGTTGCAAAATTGTTCTAAGCTCTTAAAATAGACCGTAACCTAAGTGGACGCGTTTAATCACAAGCACACTGAGCACGTGCCTGTGCAGACTGAGTAGCTGACTGCCACAGCGAGAGCTTTTTCAGTATATTCGACTGCTGTGGTAAGATCACCGTAAACAGCGTTTAATGTTAAAATTAAGCCTCAGAGGAAGCAGACCACTCTATTGTACACCTCAAAGGAAGCTTTCAGTGCTTGTTTTGCTGCACGGACTCTATTTAAAGTTGTTTGGAAGAAATAAAAATGATTTCGAAGTCACGTGCTGCAGGTTTGTTTGTACCCTTCCCTTCTTCTTGTCCCTCACCCCGAGGAACGAAATGTTTAGTTGCATTTGGCAACGTGTCACTTGTGGGTTAAAAGAGGAAACCTGCTTGAATTCAAGTGAAAGCATCTCTTGGCCTTCCTGTCCTGTGCAACTTCAGTTCTCTGTTTTCAGAAATACTTGGCAAACAAGTGCATTCAGTAATTTCCTTGCATTGAGTTTGAGAAACCGAACCTTACCTTTCCTTGTAACTCTTGGATGTAATCTAGGCCCAGGGCTAGAGGCTGGAAGTATTTTTATTTGTAATTGGCATTAAATGATCTCCCAATTTAATTGCTGCGTGAGAACACGGTGTGTGGAATGGGCAAAGTCTCTCAGCTTGATCAAAACCTCTCTGCTGTGCTTCGACGGGCTTGGTTTTAATCTTCTCTTGGCTCCGTGCTGATTAAAACTAGAACCCTTTCATGTAATTTGAACTTAATCTGTGAAATTAATTGCTTCAATGTGTAATGGAAGCCAAAATCATAATAACATTTTTAAAAAGCATAGAGATTTGAGCAATTATTGCCATGAATGACTGGCATTGCGTAGTTAGAATAGCATTAAAAATTGAATTTCAGTAGTTCTTGAAACAGTTTCAGATTTCGCTATAAATTACTACGGTCTTTACAGGACCATGTGGACCCACAGCATGTTACGGTGTTTCTTGCACCTTATTTTAAAACAGCTGATACCAACCACCTCTGAAGTGAGGATACAAACCCAGTGAGGATAATTCCATTGTCAACAATTCCTTCTCTGGGATTGGACTATCAATAAATGTATAAAATTTACTACGTATGTCCTGTAACACTTTTATCCTGTTTTTCATGTGACTTTTTTCTAGACCCAGAGCATCTTGAAAATTTTGAGAAGTATCTCAAGTCAATGAACTGCTCAGAAGAAATTTGTCTGCTCACCACATTTGCTCAGATGGCACAAACCAAGCGGGCTGATATTGATGAGGATTTTATCAAAATCATTGTTCTGGAGATATATGAGGTGAGTGATATTACTGGTTTCTGTGTTTAGTTTTGGACCTTGTTTTTGGCCCTGTGATGTAATAATTTCTTTATCTTCTAAGACAATCAGTGTCCGTTTCAATACTGTCATTTATCAACTTTATCCAGGATCACCAAGAGCAGTTTAGTTCTGTATTTTCCAGAAGATGTTTTATTTTGATCAGTGAAGGTTTGCTATAAACAGTAACTTTTCTCTCTGCTTGTCTTCTCAGGTGTCTTACGTTAGTCTGTCCACAAGAGAGACCTTCTCAAAAGTGGGTCGAGAACTCTTGGGAGCAATTGCCAGCATCCATACACAGATCATTTCTGTGCTGCTGGATCGCGTTAGGGACACCATTGACAAGGTTGGGATGGTAAGTGCTAATATCTGTCATTTAAAGCAGGCACCCAGTTAAAACTAGAGACCGTACCAGACTGCGTTACAAGATACAGCTTGATATGAATGGTTCGTGTTAAAGACCTGTCCATGTGTTTTTGATCCTTCTTTAAGGCAGAAGGACGTAACGCTGGTTATTGTTCCATACTTTGTGCTGATCGGGCTTTTTCTTTTCTGCCCTTCAAGGTTTCTTTATACCTGTTTAAAGAACTGCCATTGCACCTGTGGAAGCCTTCTTCATCCGAGATAGCGCTGATTCGTGACTGGTTGTTAAATTACAGTCTAGCAACAGTGGAGAACAAACTAGCCTGCATTATCTTGGAAGGGCTAAACTGGGGATTCGGTGAGCATGTATGTATTAAAACCAGAAGGTCTGAAATTGGTTGGTTTTGTAGAGTAAAAATGTTGCTCATCCTGGGACTATAGCCGAGTTTGAAAAGGGTTAATTACGTGCTTTATATGATGGCCTAGGATGGGGACTTCATGGTAACTGTGCAGCCTTCTGCCTGAGGGTTTGCTTGTGTTGCTTTCTTGTAGAGCTGCAGCTGAGATTAAAAGAGGTATTTAAGCAGGAGTTTCCTCCCTCTATAAACAAGAGGGAACAGCTGACAGGACAGTTTTTGTGGGTCACTTGGTTGAGATACCTCTGGCTGCAGAAATAGAGGAGTCCTCCAAGAAGTGTCTGAGGGACTGGTGTGACTGTAGTTTGCAGGCTGATACCCAGGTGGGTTTTTCATAATGCCAAAAATAATGATTGAAAATGAGAGATTTCAAAGCCCTGACCATTATTTAAATGATTGGAACATGTTACGTAAGGTGAGTTACTCCAGGAGCTCCATCAGTTCAGGATCCTGTCAAGGGTGAATGTTTTTTTCAGAGAAACAGAAATAGACTGGGGGAGAAATCCCCTTGCCTGTGTACGGTGATCCATTTTAGCATTTAAATCTGTGCATTTGATCATTTTGAGCTCCCTTTTCACTGTGCTGATACCCATACATGAATATTACCTTGCTTTTTATTGCTGTTTCCTGATCACACATGAAAACAAAGGAAGGGTAGGGAAAATTAAGTGGAAGGTGTTACCTGTACAACAACAATGTCATGTCTGCACCCTTTGATATGGGGGAAGATAGTTCTTACCATGTGTTTGTAAGTGGAATTACTATTTATAGTGTTCGTAAGAGGATCTACTATGTTTTGATGCAAAAAAGATACATTTTTTGGTTTTGCTTTGGTTTTAAATGCGAGATTTCCAGTGTCTGTGCTGTGTAATTTAAAATACTGTCTATGTGTCTTTGAATTAATTGCTGTAAATCCATCAAATGCATGTGGAAAGTGATTATGGTAACTTTTTAATGGAAATAATCTAGCTGTCGAGATTTGTATTGCCCAGTGTGAGCTCGTTGTTCTTCAGTGTTGGGCCAATTTTTTTTCTTACTGTCCCATATTCTGCCTTGGTACCACAATAAATAATCTCTTTCTGGCTGTTCGAATTAGGATATATTTTTCCATAGTGCAACTGAATGATTCACTTGTAGAGACCTTTTAAAAGAGGCAAAGTTTTGTTGTGTGGTTCTGTTTTTCAGCAGGATGCTCTTCAGCTGGAACCAGCTGTCCATTCTGAAGTTGCATTGATGGTCCTGGAAGCGTATCAGAAATACCTCTCCCAGAAACCGTATGCTGGGCTTCTTTCTGAAAGCATAAAACAGGTATTCCTTCTCCAGAATTACAGAGAGTATTTTACAGATAGGAAAAAGTGCAGGACAAGACGTTGTTTTTCTCTTTTTCATTAAATAGCCATGCTATCTTGGTGCTACTAGAACATCATAACTTCCCAGCTCTCAGTGTTTTCGCACCCACAGACCTGTTTGAAGATACTGTTAGACTTACTTACCTTTAACAACTGTATGAGAAATACAAGGGGAACAAATGTAAAATTTTTGTTTGCATTATTTTCCAGCCTGTAGTGGAAAGTTGCAGACTGCCCTTGCAAAGCATCCTTAGCTCATGCGGAGTTGGCCAGTACTTGCTTGATTAAAGGCTGCTTACTGTTTCTGGTGAACATAAGAGACATCCTTCCTGTGTCTCCAGCTTTTAGTCCTACCTTATTTCAAACCTCGAGATTTTAGGAGCTTTTCAATAGTGATCAATGCTGTGTTACTGGAGCACCCTGCGAAAATTTCTTGCGTTGATTTTACAGCACGCTGGTGACTGAGGAAGGTATGACTCCAAGGTACAGAAGGAGAATGGAAGGATAGAAAGGTCAAGGTTGAAAGTCCCTTTTTTGAGTGTTGAATCCAATATGCTGCTGTTTATTCAGAGCTTTTAGCATTGCCTTGTGCTTTGTCTTCTCAGTATTTCTTGTACAAAACTCTCTCCTCCCATCCTCCCCATGCTTTTTTTCCCCAGTCTTCTCTTCCCACACTTCGAATGTCTGTTATTGTCTCTGTTCTTTTCTGACTTGCTTCTCTCCGCTACGTATGGTTTGTTGGCTTGTGCCAGCTAGATGAGTTCTCTTTTTAAGGCTATTTTGGCCTTGATTGCCACTTGTAGTGGTCAACCTGTCCTGACTTGCACGAGCTTGTAGCTGGAATTTGAAAGAAAACAATGCTCAGGTTCACGTACCTCTACTCAGAGAGGGTGAAATATCTGCCTTGAGTCCCAGCTCTGCGATTTACACTGGTCTGTCAGAATATGTACAGTAGTTTTCCCCAAAGGTTTATAATTCCTTTTGATCTAGACAGGGTCTTCATGGTAATGGAGACATGTATGTGACACAGAGGCTCTGCCTGTCGAGGTTACAGACCTCTTTCTCAGGAGAGGCTGACAGGTGTTATTTTTGTATGTATTTTTTGTTTTCCTTCCACCATCAGTCTTCAATAGTACTGAAAGTTGTATGTGGTTTGTTGGGGTTTTTTGTGGTGATTTTTGGTTTTACGTAATGAAAATAAGATTTAATCTGTAGCCAATGTCCATTTTGGAAAACTTTGATAGCCTTTACCAGAAGGGATGGGTGTGGGGAGAGGGGTGGTGGAAGTCAAGGCTGTAGAAAGAGGAATTTCAGATGAATTTAATTGGCGGCACTGTGTGCTGTGTCTGAAAAATGACTGCTGTTGCTCTGATCTTGTGTCATGGTATTGTGACAGAAGAGGAAACTCATCCAAGCTGTCCCAAGCCTTAGACTAGTGCCGTCTGTGCTGTAGACTCCGCTTCCTCTCATTCCTGTTCCTCCTGCTTTGTTCCAGGTCTCCTACTTAGCCAGCATTGTTCGATATGGAGAAACACCGGAGACTTCCTTTAACCAGTGGGCGTGGGGTTTGATTTTGAGGTTAAAGCTTCACAGAAATGACCGTGGCATGCAGCATGGCTGGCCTGCAGTCCCTGTGTCTGACAATGTGCTCGACATGACTGAGTCGGTCACACTTCACCCGCTCCTGAAGGCTGTTAAAGCAAACATCCCTATCGGCTGTTACCTGGCACTGGCAATGACCACACTAGGTCACAGGTGAGTGACAGAAAGATGGAAGGGACCTCTGGAGATCATCTTGTCCAACCCCGCTGCAAAAAGAGGGTCACCTAGACGACCTGAGGGCTATTAGCTTCTTCATGCGTATTTAAACAGTAAAGGATTTCTGATGCAAGGGACTGAGCAGACTTTCAGGGACCGTAGTTCCAAGAAACATGCCATTTCCTTTATTTTGTGAATACTGTTTTTCATTAGAAATGTTATTCTAACTGATTAGGTTAACATGATTGCTAAGGACGGGAAGAACTTCTAACCACATAACCACACTTACTGAAAAGGGTGTTATACAGGTCATTTTTTTTTCTTTTTGTTAGCAACTTGCAGCAGAGAATTCAGGAAATAGTGAGAGGAAAAACAAGCAACCCCAAACAAAACACTTACTGGTAACGATAAATATAGAGCTTTATAACAGTGATACTGAACCTCCTAACCCTCACTGTGTTCCAGCACAGTCTTCTCCAGTGCTGTCACCTGGTTTGTAGGTTAAGGTTCTTGGATGTAATCAAATATAATAGTTGATTAAAGGACAGAGCCAGGCTTATATTGATCCATCTCTCCTAGGTCTTTTTTTCCCCTTGATCTACCATCCCTTTAATTATCTCTTACTCATATTCAAAATTTTGGCTAGCTTGTTTTCTGCGTATAATACCACTTTACTCTTTAAAGAGAAACTGTGTTGGTTTTCTTCTCCTTCGCCAAGCCATTGCTTGATGATAAGGTTATGCTATAGATGCATACATGCTTCTTCAAAACACTAGAGTAATTTGAGGCTGAAATGAAGCTATTCTAGTTTGAGAGTGGAAATTTTTACATGACTTTGAGCATGGAATGAAAAATGAGGAACTTCTTAACTTCTGTGGTGTGACTTTTTTTTTGTTGCTTTGTTGTTGATTTTTTTTTTGGTGGGTTTTTTAATTTCCTCCCAAACACTTCGACCTCATGAAGAACCATTTGACATCCTTCTCCCTTCTCAACAATACCACTGATATTTATCACATGCAAAAGTACAAAGCCAGTTATGTTAATGGGCAGAAGAAACAAACTGCTGTACTGTACGCTAGTGACTAAATACAGTTTGTCATTTTCATGACCTCAGTGTAGACGTAGTATTAATGTTTTGCATCTTTTCCTAATTTTAACTCTTCTCAGTTAGCAAAAGGCGATGCAGAGCAATGTACCAAGTAAGTCACCGCTAGTGGGTTTTCTGGGCAGTAAGAGTAGGATTCACCTCAGCCGACTGCAACCATGTAGGTATCTACTGTGAGGAAACCCTCTGAGATCCATCTATAGCTACTGGAGAAAGATATCCCGAGCACCATCCATCACAAGGAGATGTCAAAGCTAGATAATGAGACTGCCTCTGTAGGTCCTTCCTTTGCCTGCACAAAGAGGCTGGTTGGCTAGATTAGGCAAGGGGCACAAACCCCTAGAAGGGCAAGAAATATTTACCAAATCTGCCATCAGTTGAATGACTCCTACAGCTGAAGAAAGAACTGTAGATGTAGCTGTTTATGATTTCAGAGACGAAACATAAATGTATGAATGTCTTTGCATCTCAGTTCAAACACAAAAACCCCCAACACTCTGTCTCCCTTTCTACTGGTAGTAAATATGGTTTTCTTTTTTTAAATTGTGGTGTTGTTGTTTGTTTTTTTTCTAACAGCATTGAGAAGTTCTGCACTGAAGGGATCCCTCTTGTGGGTGTGCTCGTCCAGTCTAGATACCTGAGAACAGTAGTGCACGTGCTGGATAAAATTTTACCCTTATTTTACTCTTGCCAGTATTATCTTCTGAAGAATGAACAGTAAGCATTCTATTTTCCTAATGTGCTTATTGATAAAGAGCAACGAAAGTTAATCTAAGCTGTTAAATTTATCTGCTGCAAGCTGCTCATACTGTGTCTGTGATGTGGCTAAAATGGAGCAATGAAATCTTACCGCGTGGTTGTGAGTCAAGGGTGCCACCAGTGCTGTTGAACAGGTTTTAAGTTTTCTAGAAGCAGATTCTCTGTATATGACACAGTAGGAGAAATTTTAGAATTAGCTAAATTTGCCAACATCCTCCCCCTAGGTTTCTGTCTTACGTCCAGCTGTTCCTTCATCTGGACAGTGGAGTCCCTCAAGGCATGACGCAACAGGTGACCCATAAAGTGACACAGCACTTGACAGGAGTGAACTACGGGGAAAATGTTAAGCTGCTCAGCAGTATGATACAGGTAAGAATCGTGGAATCGTTTTGGTTGGAAAAGACCTTTCAGATCATAGAGTCCAATCGTTAACCCAGCACTGACAAGGCCACCACTAAACCACGTCACTCAGCACCACGTCTCTACAGCTTTGAAACCCCTCCACGGATGGGGACTCCACCCCTGCCCTGGGCAGCCTGGGACAGGCCCTGACAACTGAGTATTTAAAAAAAAGAAAAAAAAGGAGGGGAAAAAAAGCGAGGGGAGGTTTGAAAACAGGTAAGCTTATTTGACTGGGTTAATGTTTAAAACCAGAAGGGACACCAGATGTGATTGTGGCTGCAGCCACAGAGTACACTGCATCAAGCAGGAATAGTTTGATTTGGGTTCCTGAAATACTTCTGCTTAAACTTGCCTATATCTGGCAGTGCATGTGACGACTGGACAGAACAACATGTGCCTTCCAGGCTTCTTGGAAAATGTATTTTCTAATACCGGGTCAAAACTGCCTAAAAAGGGAATGTGGTATATGCATCACTGCTTTCTTGCTGGTTTTAGCTGGGGAATGCAGCAGATGGGTTAGTTTTTGAAAGCTTTGCTTTTGACCATTAAGTTATGGCTGCAGTACAGAAAAATATTCCTGTGTTGGGGAACAGCAGAATTTTTAAGTGCAGTGAGGTCAAGAACCAAGGCCTGCTAACATTAGAGAGGGGTAAGGACTGAAGGGATCTACTTGGGGAAGTCCTTTTGCAGAAACAGCAGAGCACGCTTCAGAAATAGGTACCGTTTATGCCCGCAGGTCACAGGGGTATCGCTTACGGCTTTTGTGTGTGGTTTTGCTGATTGCACGAGGTGCTCAACTCTCTGGGCTGCAGAATCTGTAGAAATGCAGAAGAGCAGGTGACAAAGCTGTTTTTACATAGACATAGGGAGCATCGTTGTAAATTATCAATTTTAAGGATAGTCCCACAGCCTTATGCAAGTTACACAGTTCTTCAGTAAATTCTTAAGCTTTAATCGCAACTACAATCTCTTGAATAACTTTAACCTTTAATTTGGCAGACTCACATTTTTCTAAGTGACCAGCCAAACGGAGTGGGGCCGGCTGCGGTACTGGAGTTCTGGGTTCAGGTCCTCACCAGCCAGCAGCTGTGGCACAGGGACCGGGCAACTCTCTTCTTGCTGGATAACTTGTGCAAAGCTGCCTTTCAGTACAGTCAGGAGGATTGTGTGCAGAAGCTGCTTTACCAACAACACAAGGTAAATAGTTGTGGAGTGCTGGTGTGGCTGCTGAGTAAACCGGTCAATTCATGTGTTGCTCGTGCTGATTTTGATGTGAATATATTTTCTTGAACTACAACAAGAACAGTTATGATGATCATAGAATCATAGAATAATTAAGGCTGGAAAAGACCTCTGAGATCATCGAGTCCAGCCTAGGACCTACCACCACCACTCAGCTAAACCCTGCCACTAAGTGTGGCATCCAGTCTGGCCTTAAACACCTCCAGGGACGGGGACTCCGCCACCTCCCTGGGCAGCCCAGCCCAGGGTTTTATCCCCTTTCTGTGAGGAATAGCTTCCCAATATCCAACCTAAACCTCCCCTGGTGCAGCTTCAGGCTGTGCCCTCTTGTCCTGGCACAAATTGCCTGGGAGAAGAGCCCATCCCCCTCCTGTCTACACCTTCCCTTCAGGGAGTTGGAGAGAGTGAGAAGGTCCCCCCTGAGCCTCCTCTTCTCCAGGCTGAACAGCCCCAGCTCCCTCAGCCTCTCCTCACAAGATTTCCCCTCCAGTCCCTTCCCCAGTCTGGTCTCTCTCCTCTGGACCCACTCCAGCCCCTCCAGATCCTTCTTGCAGTGAGGGGCCCAGAGCTGCCCCCAGTGCTCGAGGTGAGGCCTCCCCAGGGCCGAGTCCAGGGGCAGAATTCCATCCCTAGTCCTGCTGCCCACACTATTCCTGACACAGCCCAAGATGCCGTTGCCCTTCCGTGCCCCCTGGGCACAGCTGGCTCCTGTTCAGCCATCTGGCAACCAGCACTGCCAGGTCAGAGTAATAATGAGGTTAGCTGGTTTGTTTCTAAGTTAAGATCAATGAAAGGTCTGATTTTTTTTTTTTTAAATAATAATTAAAACCTATTTGGAACACAGGTTTCATTCATATGAGTTCGATCATAGTATTTTAGTTTGCAGTCTTTGCGTTTTAAGCGTTCCCTAGTGCGTTTAGGACAACGTAGAGCTTCCTTTCCTGAAAAAAACAGACGCTGTGGCTATAACAGAACCTTTTAACTGTAAAAAATAAAGTACAAGCAGGCTTTTCAGTGGTGGCTGGGTGACCTAAGGTTGGGAAATTGCAACATGAGGCAGAAATGAACCTGGATGAAGTCAGAGTGACATACCTGTAGCTTGTAATCATCTGGTGGGCTGCTTACAAAAAACCCCAACTAATCGTTTTCTATTTCCATGCAGAATGCCCTGGGCTACCATTGTGACAAAGGTCTCCTGTCCTCGCTTGTTAGCTGGATTGTGGCAGGCAATGTGACACCTTCCTTCATTGAGGGCAATGCCAATTCTTCTCAGGTAAGTGGTATGATGGTGTTCTATGAACACCCGTGTACATTGCTTATCCCAAGGTTATCTAGGTTGGGTTCTTTCCTACTTTCACAAGTTTTTGCACATTTTCTCTTGTTCTGTCTTCTTATCAGGAAGTCATAGAATGGGATTTATTAGCTAAGATTGTTTTAAATCTTCAGTTGTTCTCCATATATTTAATGAGGGGAAAATACATAAAATCTGACTTTTCTAGTAGATGGGTCTTTATTTGATAAATACTTTGGACACTAGTTGCTTTCTCTCTGCTTAAGTAAGCTCTTGGTTTGAGAGGAAGAAAACAACACAAAACAAGAGAAAAAAAGCTGAGAACAAACACCAACAAAGAAAACCTGCAGTATCCCAGCTTGAGGTGCGTAGTGCAGGTGGGAGAGAGGAGATCTTTACTGGTTTTAAGTAGGTTATTTCCTCCAGAACTCTTGATAGTTCTGCCAGTTGTTCCTGGTTTTCCCCTTCTTTTCCAAGACTGAACAAAATACAAGGGGGAAGTTTGAATGTAGATAAGGAAGAAACTGGTTTTCAGATTCCTTAATGAGATATGATACTGCTTTTGGAACTTTGCAGTGAGAATCTGGCGAAGACGTATTATGGGAACAACCATTTTATTATCAGTCTTTCTGTTATTAATGTGTTGTACAGGTCTGGTTTTCATGGATGGTGTTGAATATGGAGTCAATATTTGAAGAAGATTCACAGCTTCGCAGAGTTGTGGAGGGGGAGTTGGTTATTAATGCTTTAACTCCTGATCAAGCTTTGAAGGTGACAGAACTTTTCATCTGCTTTTATTAGAGGGATCTACCGGCGAAAAGCATTGTCTTGTTTTGTTTAGTTTTTACCTTAAGTACTTTTCTCACTGGGATAAAAGCGTAACAAATGCTTTACCCGTGTTTCCAGGAGAAGATACATTGAGGAAATTTTCTATTACGTTTTGAGTTGAACACTTACAAGCTACCATGCAGATACTTGGCTTTTAACACACCATAATTTTCAGAAAACTTCAGTCGCTGATTAGCGCTCTTTCATGATTTTCTGGGACACCTGAATGCCTTGTGATCTTCAGTGGATTTATGCTATGCCACCGAGCTGGAGAGTGCAGATATTGTCTGTAGTTTAAAGGGCATTTCGCAGATGATCTGAATTTTGTAGAAATCTGGGCTTTACCTTTCTCCTTATTTGCTGAATTGTTTTCCAAGACTGTACGAACTGTTTTGGTCTCTTTTATTAAAAAAACAACTTTATCAGGTGTGCTGTAAGCCACATTGCAGCATTTTCCAGATACTTTGCCCAAATTCAGTTAGAAATTCTGGAATGAAGCAGGTGGAAAACAAAGCTGCCCAGTCTTGCAGTGTAACTTTTGGCCCACCCATTGTCTCAACTGTTTCAGCGTGTTTCAATGAAGAAGGTGTAGTCTAGAAGATCTAAGGAAATAGGTTTGCATGGGCAATGTCCAGACTGGTACATATCTTGCAGCCTTGGAGACTAGTCTGGAAAGCTTTTGTCCCTTGGCTTGCAGGTTTCGATTAGCTGGAAGACGGTGAGATAGTATGTGGGTAATGCGTGGAAGAGGGTGCTGAGGGTTCCTGAGGTCTAGTGTTGGGGATCATCCGTTCGTATGCTGCTCTGCCTTTGTTCTGCTTTTGCGAAAATGAATTTTTATTTTCCTTCTGTGTTTTCTTCACATTAGTTTTACTTTATGCTTTTAGATTTTGAGTAGGGCTGTATGGGTCGTAGTCTGGAAAAAGCTACGAGTAGCACGCTGTAGGATTCTGCATCCTCACATGGTTTAAGGCTGTTACTGGCACTATTTGGAACGTGCTGTGCGCGCTTCGCTGTTGCTGCTTTGTTCTCTAACATCATCGGTCTTACCAAAGCCTAAACCAGGAACGTCTGCCTCTGTGAGGAGGAAGAGTTATTAACTGTAATTTACACCAGTGCCCTGTATTTGGGACACTGGAAATCTTCAAGGCTAGATTGGATGGGGCTTTGAGCAACCTGGTCTAGTGGGAGGTGACCCTGCTCCCTGCAAGGGGGTTGGAACTTGATAACCTTAAAGGTCCCTTCCAGCCCAAACCATTCCATGATTCTGTGTTTGATTCGCATCGCAGAGTCATCATGCTATTTTTTTTTTTTTTAAGCATCAGAGGTGTAACATTGCTCTCTAACAACTGTCCAATGTAACTGTGAGCTGCACAGCTCTTCCTCTAAGATCTGTAACAGATGCGTGAACGTTTCCAAAGTTTCTCCTCCATAATTACTGAGTTTTCATGTTGCGTTGTTCTGTTGAGTTAACGTGTGACAGCTCGTTGCAGGGAACCGCAGCAGAACACTTGTCTGAAAATGTTCTTTTTGCAGAAAGCACAGGCCCAGCTGAAGCTACACATCGTGCCTTCCCTTCAGAGGCTCATGATTTACCGCTGGGCTCACCAGGCCCTTGCTACCCCAGCTGATCACCCTCTCATGCCGCTAATCTGGCAGAAATTCTTCCTCCTGTACCTCCACCGACCAGGGCCTCAGTATGGGTGAGTCTGACCGTCAGAGCTCTAGGAGATTAGCAAGAACTAGTAAGTTTGCAAATGACATTAAGTGCCTCACGCTAAGACTGCACCTGGGTGCCAGCAACTTCTCCAGAGTCTGTTAATTTGCAGAAATGCTGATTTGACACCTCCGACAAGACTTTATTGTGCTTTTTTTTTTTTGATCGTTTTTAGATTACCCGTGGATGGCTGTATCGGAAGGCGTTTCTTCCAGAGTGCAGCTCACGTTACCTTACTGAATGAAATGAAGCAGCGCTTGATAGAGGTGGCGGACTTCCACCATGCTGCCAGTAAAGCGCTAAGAGTGGAGAGTCCTGCAGAGGGCAGCGACAGATCGCCGGAGAAGGCGAGCAGCTCGCCTGATTACCTGACTTCACCGGAACTGCATAAGGAACTTGTCAGGTAAAAAAAGCCTGCCCAGTTCAGTCTTACTCAGTGCAATCACCTGAACAACTACTGGAGCACAGTCTTAGCTGTGAAGGGATGTGACTCTTGGCTGACCTTGATGTACTGTGGGCTCTTGTTGTATGCATAGTTGTGGTCAAATCCGTTCCTCTCTTGATACAACTTGTTCTGTTAAAGAGGGGTTGATTTTACTACTAAAAGTGGAGATGTTGCTCCCTTTTAATTTGTTTTTTAATTAATGCTAGTAAAATATTTGTTGTTCAGACATATCTGCTACTGGTACGTACATCACTAGCTATAAATGTATAACGCTACTTTGTGTGTATACATCTGGTTGTCACAGACCCCGACCTAAATTTATGTCCATGTAAGATTACTTCATCAGGGAATTTACTGAGGACTACAACATATGGTTCAGTTAGTGCTATTTACACAGTCTGTATGCTAAAGTTGAGATGTGACAAGAGTGTTCTGTGCCAGCTGTAAAGTGAAATGTCTGCTTAACCAAAACCTTAGAGTCATAGGATGATTTGGGTTGGAAGGGACCTCAAAGCTCATCTCGTTTCAACCCCCTCCTGCCATGGGTAGGGACACCTCCCACTAGAGCAGGTTGCTCAGAGCGTTGTCCAACGAGGTCTTGAACACATCCAGCGATGGAACATCCGCAGCCTCTCTGGGAAACCTGTGCCAGGGTCCCGCCAAACTCATTGTAAAGAATTTTGTCATAGTATCTAGTCTAAATCTACCCTCTTTCAGTTTAAAGCCATTACCTCTTGTCCTATATCACTACGTGCCCTTGTGAAAAAGTCCCTCTCCAGCTTTCTTAGCACAAGACTGTTTTCTTGTGCTGGAGTTTGCTGAGGAGATGTGCACGGTCACTCACTGTGACTCAGCTGATGAACACAGCTGTTGAACGCTCACTTCTGTATGAGATGGTGACTTCTTGCTTGCCCAGAGGAGTGGTTGAGTCCCCATCCCTGGAGTTATTTAAGAGTTGTGTGGACATAGTGCTGAGGGATATGGTTTAGTCGAGGTCTTCTCAGTGTCAGGTTAATGATTGGGCTAGGTGATCTTAAAGGTCTTTTCTAATCTAGGAAATTCTGTGATTCTAAGAGCTACGTTATCTTATGCACACAGAAACTGTACGTACGCTGTTCAGAAGTCTGTGGTTCTGTTACACAGCAACTTTTGGTCTCAGAAGTCCCCCTTGAGAAGTGTTTGCATTATTATAGTATCTGAATATTCCCAGAAACTAGTTGGAAAGGTTATTTGGAAAGAGTCCCTTGTTCGGGAGTTTTGGATATATAGGGCCCGAGCTTCTTCTAAGCGCTTCCCCTCCGCAGAAATCTGTGGGTACTGCACAAGCAAACAAGAGAGATCATAAATTCTCTTTTGTAATTTCAGGAAAAGTAATCCAGAGATGCTCAGTGGGTGTAACAAGATTAATATTTTCAGTCTTTCACTTCAAAGGAATTCCCCACTCCCCCACAAAACCAGACTACTCTACAGACAAGTAAATCTTATGCTCAGGAAGTTCAACAACCACCTAGACAGGAGTGAAAATATTGCTGGAGTTCCTGAGGGCTAACTCTTGGAACTAGACTACTTCCATTTTTTCACCGATGACACTGGCAGGGAGAACAGGAGTTTGCTAGCGATATTTAATACCACAGTGTGAAGATTTAATGCATTCTAGTTCTTCCTCGTCAGGAAGTCTTGGATGGTGATGCTTATAAAAAGAGGACCACTCAGTAGAATGATGCCAGTTGAAGAAGAGGTATGTTTATGTTAAAGTACAGCGTTAACAGGGGAGGAAATGAGAATAAACTAGACGTGAATCTGATTCTGAAGAGAGATTTAAAGATGCAGCTCAACTCAGGTGTGACCTTTTGGAGCAGGCACTCTAGAGAAGACATGGAGTGAGAAGCCAAACTTTATGAAATACGCGTTTTTGGGTTGTTTTTTTTTTTTCCATTTAGTCTTTTGAATGGGGCTGTGGATGAGATTCCCTGACATAAGAGACTATTCCACTCCTGGGTCGCATTCTAATCTGCATAAATATTTTCCTTTTCAAAATTTGTCTGCTTGCTCTTTGCTGTTGTCTTTCATATTTTTATACATTGCTGCTTTCCGCTGCTGGTATTTGAACTGAGACTTAGTAAACTAGTTGCAAAGCATCTGAAACATCCTACTTTTTGAGCCGCGTCACCTTGTAGCATTATTTTTTGCCTTAAGTCTAAACCCCAGAACGAGACTGCGGTGTAATAACATGCTATGCCTACCACTGAAGTTCACACCAATTGATTTTTTTTTTCCTTTTTTTATTTTCCTTTTCAGGCTTTGCAATGTTTTTGTTCTGTGGCTGGAAGAAGAGAGTTTCCAGAAAGGAGACACATACATTCCTTCTTTACCGAAGCAATATGATGCACATAGACTTGCTAAAGTCATGCAGAACCAACAGGTGAAGTGCTAATGACACTGGCAATCTGGGATTCACTTCGCTTGTTAAACTTCACTTGTTAAAACAGGTCCTCTAAAGCAGTGAGAGACTTGGTGTCACTGGGCTTTAATACTCTTACAGCACCTAGGATGCCTTTACAGCTCTATTTTTTTCCCCAAAATCCTCTGCTGTCCCAAACTGCCTCTCTTTATATTTGAGTGAGAACTCATGAGCAGTTTTCTCGCATATCTTGATGACAATCCAGCCCTTATTCCGTGCTGTTCTGAAATTCTTTTTGTGCTCCAAGATAATTTTAGAGAACTATTCAAGTTGGAACTTTAAATGACAAAAGACTGAAAGCTGAAATCTGCTTGTGTTGGTAGCCTGTAATATGTCAGGTGCAAATATGAGTTAGCGAGCAGGAAGTGTGTATTATTCTGTCCGGTAAGCCTAAAGAGTTAGTGTAATTAAAAAACCTGTGAGAGGAGAGATTTTGGAAGGGTGTTTCCTCATGCCTGCTTTATTTTTATTTCTCCAGTGTATGGGACTGCTGAAAATGCAGTCTGCGTTAGCCTGGTTACAGTTAATCATGCCATGACGTTTTAGACTATCTTGGTTTCCTCTATATTCTTTTTTTCAGAACAGAGTTTTAATAAGCTGTACCCTTTCTCTCTTATTTGTTAGAAATTACTCTGTGTGCTTGTCAGATTTCTTCTGTGTGTGTCGTGACTGCTTTTCTGTGTTTTATTTGTTTATCTGATAAAAATTCTGCAGCTTTTTCCTTTGCTGTAGATTTCTTTTTTTCCCCTAGTAATAATTTTCTTATGACTTAAAACTGCAGGATCTAGTTTTATTTTAGTTCTTCAGTTACTGGGATGGACATACAGTATGTAGTACCGACCAAAATATGAATGATAATTAAATTGTTTTGTGCTTGCTTTAGGACTTGTGGATGGAGTATGTCAATGTTGAGCTCATACACCATGAGTTTCAGGAAGCTCTAAACCTCTGGCTGCAGATTCAGCTTGAATCCCATACAACCTGTGCTTCTGCAGGGCAAACCGATTTCACCAACCCCTTGTCAGGTAAGAGATGAGAATATTGGTAATGAAACCGGGCCAGAAAAAGTCAGTAGAATGTTGGAGTCCTGGTTTCTTTAAGAACATAGCAATGTCTGTGGCTAAAGATGTTAATACAGTTTGTTTTCTATGAATACAGTATTCATAGAATACTGTATGGAATGGTTTGGGTTGGAAA
>WEIS01063669.1:0-19048 GCA_013389965.1 Todus mexicanus
AAATAAAAAATAAAAATAAAAATCCAATGAAGCCAGTAGAAATACAGGTGTAGAAAACAGATCCAAGGTTGAGAACAAGGTTTTTGTACCCAAAGGACAATTGCAGTGCTGAAAATCATCCAGCTGAAGAGGACGGGCAGCAATTCATACTTACAAGTAGGACTTTCCTCACTGTCTACACTACGGTGACCTCAGGCTTGAGAAGTGCTATGAGGTGTTCTAACTGAAAAGCACTGTGGGATTATAAGAAGCAGTTTAGAAATGCATCTAAAAGAAAAGCATTTTCTAGAGCTAATTAAATGCTAGGGTTTTCTTCCTCTTTCACCATCCCTCCTCAATTAAAAGGTGTGACTTCAGGGACTCTTTCTATTTAAAGTATGTCTAGGTGAAATTACAGGAGAGGTAACAGAGATAATAAATCACACAGCAGCTGTTGAAATAACATTATACAACCTGTAAAGACATTTTTCCAAATCACTTCACACATGCGTCACTTCACCAGCATTTCATCTGTATAACGAGTTACTCCTTACCTTTCCCCTCTGGTGCAGCTCCCCATTCTTATGAACCACCTACACTGGAGTTACAATTCCAACTGCATTATGAAGTCTCTGCAAAGGAAAATACAACATAGCTCCAGTGAAGAGAATCTGTAAACCCTGTTGACAGCTGACTACGGAAAACCATGGCTTACATGGTTAAGTATATGTTGACCTAAAGAAAAGCTTTGAATTTACCACTAGTTTAACTGTATTAAGAAAAAAATAGCACAATTAGAAAGATTACACATTTGATATGACTTCCTTCAGCAGTTTAGAAGGCGAAAAGGGATGTTTGTCACCTTTCTTCTGAACAGCAAGTTAACATTTTCTTACACAGCACCAGCAGCAACTGCTGCACATTTTCACGATCCATTCTGATATGGTCTCGGATCTGTTTTATGAAACATGAGCCATAATTCTATCAAAACTTATCTCTTCCTGGAGAAGGGCTAGGATAACATATCCATATTTGCTCTACAACATCTCAAGTTGTCTGAGGACAGAAAACAAGATGGAAAAACTCATGAGTTGAGAGAAGGACAGGGAGATCACTTACCAGTTACCATCATGGGCAAAATAGTCTACCCGGGGAAGATTTATTTAATTTATTGCCAATTGGAAATAGAGTAGGATGGTGAAAAATGAAGACGGAACTAAAAAAAAAAATCATTTTCACCCTCAAACCTCCTTCTTCCCAGGATCATCCTCACTCTTTCACTTTTAAATCTTCTACCTCCTTCTCCTCCCCCAAGCAGCACAGGGGAATAGGGGTTGTGGTCAATTCATAGCAGTTCCTCTCTTCTGCTCTTTCCTCCTCATATGGTTCCCCTGATCCAGCATGCGATCTTCCATGGGTGTCATGGTTTAGCTTCTCCTGGCAGCTAAACACCATGCAGCTGCTCACCCACCACTTCCCCCATCTCCTGCACACCCCCTCCTGTGGGAGAGGAAGGAAAATTACACACACAAGAAAAAGGGGAGACTCCAGGGGTTAAGATAAGGACAGTTAAATAAAACAACACAAAGAGAGAAAAAGACAACAGCACTACTGATAGTACTGATGAAATGGTAGACAAAGCAAGTGGTAGAAGCCAGGAAGGCTCTACCTGTGCCCAAAACACTAGCTTTCCCTGCTCTGGCCATGCTGAAGCTACGCACAAAAGCAAGCTGAAAACAGATATCCTCCCCTGCTCTCCTCCCCAAGTTCAGCCCTCCCCTTATATAGGGCAGGACGCAGTCTGGTATTGAATATCCCACTGACTGGTTCAGTTGTTTATCCCAGCTGTGGCCCCTCCCAACTGCTTGGGCCAGCAACTGCTGATGATAATTAACTCCAACCAAACCCAGGACAATGGGCATGCAGATACCTGCTCTGACACAGTCCTCCATGGGCTGCAGGGGGAACAACCTGCTTCACCATGGTCTTCTCCATATGTTGCAGGATCATCTCTGCTCCGGTGCTGGGAGCACTTCCTCCCCCTCCTTCTTCACTGATCTAGGTGTCTGCAGAGTTGTTTCTTTCCTCCTTCTTTCTCTCACAACCACTACACAGCGTGTTTTACCCTTTCTTAAATACATTTTCACAGAGCTTTGCTGATGGTCTCAGGTTTGGACAGCAGTGGGTATATTTTGAAGCCAGCTGTGTCTGGCATGGGGGCAGCCCCGGATCTCTTCTCACAGAGGCTACCCCTGCAGCCCTCCTGCTACCCAAACCTCGACGTCTAAGGCCAATACACCGAGGAAGCAGATATGATCATCCTTTGGGTGTTTGGACTACAAACATTTCATCTCCCCTTTTTCCCACATTACCACCAGTTTGGTTGTGAAGTAAAAACTGAAACAGACCTGATTCAAACCACAGCCTGCTAGGCCACCATAGAACTGATGGGATTAAGAAAAAAACAAAACACCAACAAAAAATACAACAAAACCCAAGCCATCTGTGATTCATTCTAAGTAAAATGTAAACCATGACCAGAAAGCACTTTAGGGAAGTGGATTTTAGCAGTGTGTGCACAGCTTTGGATATGCATTAACACAACTTTTACTGAAATGAGATTTGAGGCTTTAGAGAAGTGAAGCAGCAGCAATCTGCGCCACTGGCTGGGAAACCACACCACCCCTTCCTCCAGAAGGGCTCAGCAACAGCAGTCAGCACTTCTGGTTTTCTTCAGGCTAGCTGCTTCCGTCCAGAGCTCTTCCTTTTGAAGGCTAACCTCAGATTTCTTCTAGCATCAAAGGCAGAGAGTCCTCATGAAGGTGTAGGAGCCGTTATGGTAAAATGCGCTCACAGGTACTCAAGTGTGGGCAGCCACCACTGTGTTTCTCAGGGCAGCTGACCTCATGGGCTTTGGTCCTCAGTGAGGAAGGAATATACTGTAGCATGCTAGGAGATTGCCTTTGCTCTTCTGGTAGCAAGTAAGAGTGAAGCAATAAGTGAAGGTTTGTGATAGCACTTCTCTTTACTGCACTTTTAGGGACAGTTGCAGAAGTTCCCTTAGATGAGGGTCTCCTCTCCATTCCATAGGGGACATTTCCCTAAAATACCAGACATTTTGCTTCTCTGGCTTGGTGTTACACTTGGTAGTTTCAGACTTGCCACAAGGTAGAGGGCTGAAGGAAGAAAGGAAAACGAGATCATTTCTTCAATAACAAAGTCCAGTGCCAGGCCCTGCAACTGTGCTTTGGATGACTTTATTTATAAACTTATGTTGATTTTTATAACTACCTCTAGCTGTCACAATGCTAGCAGCAGGTGCCAGATCCATGTATACTAAAGTAAATATCTAGTAACTTTGCATTTAGGGCGGAAAAAAAAAATTAATGAATTCTCTCTCCAGGGACCAAATCATCCTGACAGTTTAAGTTGCAACACACACCTGATGAAATGATTGCACCTCAAATTAAGCCTTCTAATTTGTGTATAAAACTGGGTCACAAAGCTTATTTCCTCCTCCCCTTGCCTCCCTTCACAGCTCCTATATATGTCAGTGCACTCTGTTACACAGAGCAAAAAATATGCTGAAGGGCAGAGCTTTGTAGATGGCTCTTCAGCATATCTCCGCTGTGTGTTAAAAGCACAGCTTGAAGCCAACTTGAAATCTCAATCAAAACAAAGCATATTTTAGAGGTGTGCGTTGAATCCATTATTGTTATGCTGCTCACTAACCCTAACTCTAGCAATGCGGTCAACTTACCTCCTCCCTTCCCACCAACACCCCACCCTTTGTGACAGCAGCATCACAAAAATCTTGTGGGGTTTTTTCAAGTGCTGCTCAGTCTCTTGAGTTACACAGGCAGTTTCCAGACTGGAGTTTGTAAACTAATCTGTACTTATTTAGAATCATTATACTGTAAACTGTGAGATAAAACATTTGTCACGCACATTGACAAAGCCCCCCAGCCAAAGTCTCTTATCACTCAACCATCCAAGCAAACAACTGATCGTTTTATCCCCCAACAGATGTTCCAGCTGCTCAGGTTAGTAGGATACCCGCTTCCATCTCTGCCCAACAGCAGCAGACTTGCACTCTTGAAAGTCACCATCTGACACCAGGAACAAAAGGTCAAACCATAGTCTAGACAGGAGCTGTAAACTGGGCTGCTCAAAAGCCATCAGTCTGACAGCATGAAAGAGGAATCTGGTGGGATTTTTGCAACAGATTACGTGCAAAGGAGGCATCTTATCAAACATACCGCCCTCCCATTAACTTAACAAACAATAAACATAGCTCAGTTTTTTACTACAACCTGTATAGTGTCATAGTTGTTTATGCACCTTAGTTTATAAAAAAATTAGCATCGTTTTCTTTCTTTCTTTCTCAGCAAGGTATGCAATCACCTTATGTTAGGAAACCGGGTCCAAAAGCATGTCAAAGCACACTAAAGATATACACCTTGATGGAGACAGCAGCCGCTCAGCAGAAGTTACTAGAAGAGTTGCAGAGATTCATTTAACCCTAGGATTAAATTCAGTCTTCTGTCTGGAAACACCAAACTGAAAAGCCATGGCAAACCAGAGATTTAAGCTATACAACTGTTGCACTTCCATTCTTTTTCTTTCAAAATCCATCACAACACTTCTAGTGTCATCCCAACATCAGGTAGTACAGACATCCCAGTCAGATCTCTGACACTTCTCATGACCTCCTCAGGGCCCAGAATTCACTTCACCTGTTTTATAGCTCACAAGTAGAATAGCAATCTGAAGGTGATCAATGAAAAATGCAGCAAAACATTCAGGATTTGCACTTAGCTAGTGCTTCATCATGTCGCTACTTGCTAAGCTCTGCTGTGGTGGCACAGAGTCACAGTTGAACACCTCCTGCATTTAGCTGTGAAGCTCTAATATGCTTGCAGCTCCTATGCACCCTGCCTACTTTGATTACTCCTGCTTTTGGCAATTAACACCAGGAGATTAACAATTGGCTCCAGGACAATTGACTCTGGAGGCTATTAGCCTCTTACAGGCACCTCAGTAGTTGCCAATTTCATAGGGGTGAGAGGTGCTGGGGCTATTAATGAAATGCATCAGGAAGAATAACTGAGCTGTCAGCTAGTCTTGGGTCTCATCCATAATTTGGCTTAAAAACAAATGCCGTAATTCTACATCCCTTGTGAATCACACAAGGCTAAGTAAAACCACCTTAGAAGGGCTGCTTTCCTTTGCCGCAAGTAAGGGATTCATTGGATGCTCCCGTTATGGTAACGTCCATTAAAAAATTTCTCTGTTTTATACAAATTAGGTGGTAGTGAAGTGAAATGACAGGGACATGGCTGTGCCAATCTGAAGTCATACCGTTCGTGTCTGACTTCTAAAACACTAAGCAGACAAACACATCTCTCTTGCCAGTCTCATGTTGTGTATAAAAACAGGCATCTTCACAGATGAGTGCTGTTTGCTATGCTGTGGTCATTTCGTAACCAAATCAAAAAATACAAGAGCTGGTTCAAAAGCAGATGGTCTACTTGAGCCATTTAAGCAGCAACAAAAAATGAAGGTTGGGGCTTTTTGTTTGTTTTGTTGGTTTTTCTTTTACTATTTGTAGCTACTGTGAGGTCCGTTCAGCTGTCCTTAACTATTTGAAGCCTTATTTATATGGATAAGAGTTGTGTGGGCATACATCCTTGAGAATAAAGAAGATGGCTTCCAGGTCTTTACTGTTCAAAGAGCAAAAATAACAGACTCCATTCAGCAAAGCCTCCTGTTCAAACCCAGGTAATGTACAATGTGTCATGGTTTAAGCCTACCCAGCCAACACTAAACAATAAGCAGCCGGTTGCTCACTCCTACCCCCTTCCACTGGGATGAGAAAGAGAAAATACAACAGAAGTCTCAAACTGAGACAAGGGACAGGGATAGCTCACTCATCAGTTATGGTCATGGGCAAAAGACAGACTCTACTTGGGGAACAAAATCCATTTGATTTAAACAACAAAACCACCACCAGTTTACCAACTGAATCAGTAGGACAGTGATAAATATAAATGGATCTTAAAAATACCTTCTCCCCACCTTCTTCTTCTTCCTGAGCTCAGCTCTGCTCCCAGTTCTCTACCTCCTCCTCCCCAGAAGCACAGGAGGACAGGCAATGGAAGTTGTGGTCAGTCTGTCCCATGCTGTTTCTGCTGCTCCTTCCTCCTCAGGGGGAAAACTCCTCACAGTCCTCTCCTGCTGCAACATGGCATTTCTCTCATGGGAGACAGTAATCCATAAATTTCTCCCACCAGCGTGCATTCTTTCCATAGGCTTCAGTCCTCACAGCAATGGACTGCTCCAAGAACAAGCTTTCTTCAGAGTCATAGCCTTCTTCAGGAACAGTCCCCTGCTCCAGCATGAGGTCCTCCATGAGCTGCAGGCAGAATTCTGCTCCACTGTTGATCTCCATGGGCTGCAGGGGCTCAGCCTGCATCTCATCACAGGTGGAAGGGGAATGGCTGCTTCAGTGTGCCTCCCTCCCTCCGCCCTCACTGACCTCAGTATCCACATGGTTGTATCCGCATGGTTGTCTCTCTCGCATCCCACTCAGCTCCCAAACAAAAGAACTTCCAATTCAAAGATAACTTGCCCAACAGATTTTCCTCTCTGAAATATGTTATCACAGAGGTGCTGATTGGCTTGGCCTTGGCCAAAGGCAGGTCTGACTTGGAGCTGGAGGAAGCTTCCTGAAGCTTCTTACAAGGAGCCACACCAGTAAGCTCTAAACACCAGGGTTGGAAGTCTCAGCCCTTCATCAGTTTGTCTGTGAGGATAGGCAGCTGGAGACCATGTCATAAACATTATTAAAGTTGAGCTAAACAGCATCCACTGTCTCTCTGCTTGTCCATCATGCCAGCCATCACTGTAGAAGGCTACCAGGCTTTTTAAGCATGTGTTCCCCTTCATAAATGCATGCTGACTACTCTCAATCACCTTCTTAACCTTCATATGTTTGCAAATGGCTTCCAGGATTACCTGTGCCATTAATCTCCCAGGTATGGAGATAAGGCTGACCATTCTGTAGTTCCTCAGCTCCTCTGTCTTGCCCCACTTGCAGATAGTGACATTTTCTTTCTCTCTTTCAGTCTTCAGGAATCTCTGCTGATCAGTAGGATCTTTCAAAGACAATTGAGAGTGGCTTTGAAGAGGCATCAACCAGCTCCCTCACCAATCCTGTATGCATCCCATCAGGTCCCGTGGACTTGTGCACGTCCAGTTTGCATATACATTCCCTCATCTGATTCTCCTCTGCTGACAGTAGGTCTTTGTTGCTCCAGACTCTGCCTCTGGTCTCAGAGGCCTGGGATTCCTGAAGACAACTCCTACCAGTAGAGACCAAGACAAAGGCATTGAGTACATATCTCAACTTTTTCCATGTCCTTTGTCCCATTCAGCTGCAGGCCCACATTTTGCCTACTCTTCCTTTTTGCTACTGATGCACTAGTAGAATCTCTTCCTGTTGTCCCTCCATAGCCCTCACCGGATTCCAGTCCAGGTGGGCTTTGACACATTCAGACAATGTCTCTACATTCCTCCTGGGTCACCTGTCCCTGCACCCACTTCATGTATTCTTCCTTTTTATATTTTGGTCTTGTCTGGACCTTCTTGTTCATCCACGCAAGCCTCCTGCCACCTTTGCTTGACTTCATGCATGGTATAGGTGTGGGAACCAACAGTGAGGGAGGGTTCCAGGAGCAGAGGGGGTTCCTTTTGCTGAACTCAGAAAACATCTCCCACGTCTGCAATTCCACATATATATTTAGACTCTGCACAGCATCCTTCACACGCTGACAAAGAAAATGGGGGAGGAAGGTCACCCCGGACTGAATGAAGAGCAAGGTAACACAGTCTGCCAGAGAGATTCCTTTGAGCAGGACCAAACAGTTTAAAGATGCTGAAGTACCTTTTTAAAAAGCAGTAGCAATTCTGCTTTTCCTGCTAGCTGCAACACAAGGGACAGCAGGACAATTGGGTGGGAGGATCTCTCACATGGAGCGAGCAAAGGGGCAGAATTTAAACAGTGTGAACACACACCACAGAAGAGGATGCACAGTTAAGGCTGCACCCTTACTTGACCTATGCTTGAGTCTGTTTCCTAGAGTTCATCACCTGATACTTCACTTTCTCTTTCCCATTCAAAAAAAGTCCCTTAGCTTGTATAATCATCCTTCAGTGGATTCTTTTCCTGTTGGCAAATTAAAACTAGTGCTCTAGAGGCCAATAAAAAGCCGTTTCTTAGTGCAGGTGGGTTTTTTAAAAAGTGCTGAGCATTTTATTTGAGAATTGGAGAGGGAGAAACAGTCACATAAAAATTAAATTACACATATTTGACACCAGTCATCATTTTATTGCACATAAAACTTGAAAAGCAAAACTTAATTTAAACTCTCCTATATTTTCAAGTCAGTTATCTTGTGAAATATTGTATTTAGCATAAAATATATTATCAACCAAAATATTGATCTACCAGCTACCCTAGACAGAAGGCAAATAAGTGTCAGTTTAATTATGTCTGGCATTTCAATTTAAAACCTTTTAGTTACAAAGAAAAGCAAGTGAATTCAGAATACCCATATGCAGGATGGGCTGGATCTTCTCCAGTCCACAGGCAAGGGGGATACCTGGGTCTGGTACCTGATCTGCACAGACGTCAAGGAATGAAACCATACTACCAGTGTCCTCAGATGAAACTGGCTTGTGTGCACCACAGAAGGAATGTAGCAGTTCTTCGTAGCTTGATTTCTCATCCATGGTATTGCTTGTGAAGTGGACATTGAGGAGCACAGTATAAGGTGAGATTGCACACAGGTATGAGATGGAATAACATGGATGGAGGAAAGGGACCCCATGGCTGTTGCTGCAAATCAGCTTGTTAAGCATTTGCTAAGGTTTTCATCTACATAAAAAAGCCAGCTACCAAAATTCATCCCCACAAGGAAGGTGTTTGGGAGGCCTTCACCGTTTATGACAAGTAGTTTACCTAGGAACCTATGGATGATTCAAACTCTGCAGTGACCAGTACAAAACAGCCTTTCACTATACAGTCTACAAGGTCAGAATTTCAAGGCAAGATACAGAACTAGTAGAAATCATGGCAGCGTAGAGAATTGCAAACTCTCCCCTGAAACTTATACAGACTTTTAACCCAGCAATGTCTGGATGGAGGATCCATATAGACCTGAAAGGAACTCAGAGCAAAGTCCACTGAAAACCTGTATACCTACAGAAATAGATACAGGTACCCATTATTTGATAGAAGGCATAATATACCACACTAATTCCAGCTGGTTCAAGTTGGCTCCGTCTGTAGAAGATCACCTAGAAGAAGAGGATGGGCATGTCCTTTTATGGCATGCCCAGCTCCAAGGCAAGAGTGCTACAAAAGAATGACAGCTGCACTTCAATGTGAGAAGAAAAGCAAAACAGAAAAAATATCATCATTTGGATAGTTTCAAAGCTTTTCAACCCAACTGAAAGTAAAACCTTTCTACAGAGTGGTCAGTGTGTGTGAATGGAGCAGGATTCCTCTTGTAATAAGAAAATGTAGGTGTGCATTTTTCTACTCAGGAGTCAGTATAATGCCTGACTGCCTCACGATAAAAGTCATATCAGAAGCTTAAGGGGATGGGGCAGGGAAAAGCCTTTGAGTTTGACCCTAGTCATAACAGGATTAGGACTTCAAGGCCACATATGTGGCTAAAAAGCACAGTACTGATGCATACAGCACTGCTAAAACAAACAGTCGGGAGAACTTTGAATAGCTGCTGGTGCCAGTAGAGACCAGTTTCTGTCTTGTGACAAGCATTATTAACCTTTCAAAGCTCTGATCCAGGTGTCTCATCAGTTCTGTGATAATTCTCTCTCACACCATCAGTGTGCGCATTACACTTATGCTATCCCATTTGCCAGCCAGGTCACAGGGTGCTGCTGCTCTGAGCTCGTTTATGGTTTGATTTCACACACCTCTTCTCCATGTTATCAGTCTTAAAAAGCTAAGCTCCTGTAAAAAGGCCAGTTATTTTTTCAAATGCACTTAAGCTCCCAGGGTCTCTTCTTGTTCTCAATGGGAGACAAGCCCTTTAGGAAATGCCAAATCTGCATCTCTGCTGGAAACTTGGTCCATAGCATTTTGGATAGCATTATATACCCACAAGCTATGTCCATTGCAATTCATTTTGCAGCTGAAAACAAGCCCAATAATAGATGACCACATTCTTGATGAGTGGTCTGAAAGTGGACAAAGCATGCTTCCTTTTATCAGCAAAAAGAATGCAAACCAGCTACCTCTACAGCATGCAGTTGTATTAGCCCCTGCTTAACCTTTATTAGATAAGAAATCTTAGGTATTTTGTGGTTGCTAGTACAATAACAGCAGCGCAATTTCTTAGTTTTGTTTATTCCCATGTCACCCCTATGCAGTAGTGTTATCACATCCATCTTGCCGATAAGGAGTTGAGACAGGGAGATGGATCAAGTTAAAAGCCACCCAAGAGGCATAGGACGTCCACACTAGAACTGACAGCTAAGCCAGGATTCGGCTCAGCACTTGCCAGTGGACGTGGACTCTTCACAGAGGAACTACAAAATGCTGAAAATATTAATTTATATTCTGGAATTAAAAAACAAACAAACAAAACCCCAATCAACAAACAAACAAACAAAACCAAACAAACCCCAAAACCAACCAAACAAAAAACAACACAAAAAACATTGACCTCATTTGATTATTTTAAGGAATATACTGATAGCTAGTGCCAAAAATGACACTGCATTCTAAAGAGAGTCCTAATGCCAGATATAAATATGGAAGCCAGCAGGCAGATGGAGAACTGCAATATGGATCTCTAAGAAACCAGCAATGACCTTTAGTTTAATACCACAAAGCTGCTCTGTTTCTTTACACAGCATATCAGAAGGAAGTCCATTGGTAAAATGGTTTTATGGAGTTGTAAAGGAGTTTTTTTTGTTGTTTATCCTTAGAGTCTTCTAGACGCTAGTTCTATGAAACCTTAGACCCCTTTACATCCCAACAAGCAAAGGTGCTCACAGGTATTTCCCAAAGAGATTCTTCTTCCATGTAGAATACTTACAGAATTGGATCCTTCAGGGTTAGGAACGATCACTTGTGAGTTAGTAAATAATAATGGATATTTTTTTCCCCTGCTGTGGATGAAGGAAGCCAATATTAAGAGGACATTAATAAACCTTACTGTCTTCTCCAGAAAGCCTTTCAGACCTAACTTATCTAAACGTCCAGCTACTTTCAAAACTTTCTGCGCTTACATTCACCTTTTCCTTATCCACTCCCATGGAACCAGAACCTACCATGCTCTAAGGTCACAGTAATCATCCTTGCTACAGGGCTTCCTAATCTACCAGAGGTGCTATCCTTCAAGAGTCTTTGTAACTAAGGCCTGACCCTGGAAATGCTTTTGCACACATGAAATCACTCAAAAGCATTTGCCCAATCTGCTTTCACTACTCTATTTCGAAGAGCATTTCCTTCCACTTCCCTGGGAAAATACGACACATGGTCACAAGTCTGATGATAGCCCGCCAGGGCTGCAGTTTGCTCACAGCAGATTATTTCTTTACATAGCATTTTCTCACCTGGGTCACCTCTTTAAAGGGAATTTCTCCAGCCTGGGTTTGTAATGTTTCTGTAGAACATTTATTATATTGCTCTTCACCAGCATGAAATCCATGCTCTGTATGAGTTCATCAGCTACAGCACAGCAACTTCCTAGATATCCTGCTATGCACAAGATCCAATTCTTAAATCCAATTTTCTCCACTTTAAGACTGGCTGTCACAGTTTCCATTTGAGACTACTTCAGTAGCACTGTTTTAGAATCTGTTACTCCCAGCAATTTTAGCAAGACTGGCCTAATAAATGCAATTTTTCAAAGGCAGGTTGGTGCAATTCTTTGCTTCTCCATTAGATTTGCAGGTGAATTATGTATGTTCAGCACAGACTAGAAGCGTCTCCAATTCTGGACTAGCACGTCTTTCATGCAGCGTGAGATGTTTTCATCACGTCCTCCAGGTACTGTCTTTTCTTCCCTACAGAAGTATCATTCGTAGGTTAATATTGCTGGTACTGTAATCAGCAGACTTTTATTCTGCTTCTACCTCTACTGCTAAGATACTGTGTAAGGCCAGTGCTTCACCTTCTGTGCCTGAGCTCCTTTACCTCGGTATTGTCATGTGGATACTGATGCTTCTGGAAAGAGTGAAGATTTCTGGACTAACCAGAAGCGGGAGAACACGCCATAATAATCATAATATATAAGTGTTTCCACTCCAATGAACTTGTTTGTTTTAACCTTCTCCTACAGCAGCAGCCGCCTGGCCTCCTTGCACTATTTCAGTATCACCCACTATCAGTCACGGCTTAAAAGCTCTTTATGGTCTGTCTCGTCTACTCTTCCAGTAATACTGAACAGGTTTCCTGGCTGTTTTCTTTATTTTCACTTTTGCAGTCAATGTCCACCATTGCTAACTACCCATGGCATCATTAAAGTTGTCTAATGACTGGAAAAGGCCAGCACAGTATCTTGTACTGGATATACCTCGAAGGAAAAGACAGCCTCTCTCCTGGTGGGTTTACAATCTGTGGGTGACCACGAGTCAACATGCGGATGCACAGAGCTCCAGGTAAGGGTAAAAGACGATGATTAGGTAAATGGCTCTTTTCTCCTTCTTCCATACCTCATGTGAATTGTGAATCCCATTTCTCCTTGATGCACACAACACACCAAACAGTCTTAGTCCTGGCTTCCTCATAAGGGACCATCCCAGCGTATTCCTGACACCAACGCAGCCTGCTTAGCTCAGGCCAGACAGGCCATGGCAGCTCCAGGAACGGTAGCTGCTGGAGCCATCACATCACCCAAGATTAAAGCAGACTAAGAGAGAAGGGCAGTCCCTTCTCTCCCCATCACAGACAAAATGGAGAGCTGCAGGGCAGCAGTACCCATGCAGCCTCAGGGGATGTTGTATTAGATCTAGGTGCGCTGCCCCTTCTTTTAACTCTTGGTGACTAATTGAGCAGCTTCTACCTTCTACCCCCAAGCAGATACATATTTACAAATCAGTGGGGAGTCTATGTGTTTGTCTGAGTGCTGCTTCTGGGTCTTAGGGAGAAATCAGTGCTGAATTTCAGTTGGAAAATTCTGGCTTGCTAAAGAGATATCCAGGGTCAAAGGAAGGAGAGACTGCTGTTTCTATACCCTTAAGAAACTTGGGATTTTTCTATACTCCCAGGGCCAGCGCTACATATAATAAAAACCATAACGAAAAACAGAGACCCTTAGGGTGAAAGAATACAAAATAAGGACTCAGGCCTGACAATGAACTTAGTTTTGCCCTCCTGCCTATGCAGAGCCAGATGCACTGGGACACGGACAGGAACTCCCCTACACTGAGCTGCTCCCAGAAGGGAGGCCCTGGATCACATCTAACTGGGTGGCCTTCTGCTAAACTGCAATTTCCTCCTCCTTTGCAACTATAGCGCAGCAAGGTCAGATCAAGGCTCCTCAGTGGTACGGACAAAACTAAATTTTCCAGCCCTGAGAAGAGGAGCAAGAGGTAGAGAGGACAGTGGGGTTTCCCGTCCTCGGAGGTGCTGTGGGACACAGAGGAGGTGGCACATGGCTTGCAAGGAGCGGGAGATCCCCGTTGCCCACGCCCCACGCACCCTCGCCGCCGTGTTGGCCCATTTGGATCCCCAGGGCTCAGACATACACGGGGGGGGGGGGGAAACCTAAGTATGGCCATTTTGCTTCCTCCAGTGGCTGGGCCAGCTGCCCTTGGCAGCTGCTGGCATCACAGTTAACAATAACTTGATAAGAAATCTGCCCTCTTTTTAAATTATTTTTAAAATTATTATTATTATTATTAATTTTGTCTCCATTTCCCAGTTTATACACTGCTTTTGGTCAGGAGTTGCCTGAACTGGCAGCACAAGAAAGCTTTGGAGAGCTTAGCCCCACAAGACTGAGCTGAGATACCTCAGCTGAACATTGCTGGGAGCTGGAGGAGAAATCCCCAAATCTCCCGCTTTGTCTATGTGGTGCTTTGGTGTGTTTGGGTTTTTTTTACTTTATCTCAAGCACAGTTTGAGGGAGGAGGTGACAGCTCGGAGGGGCTGGAAGTCCCTCCAGTGGGGGCGTGGCGACCGGGGAAGCCCCGATGGCCACCGCGGGGCCCGGGCCTGGGCCTAGGCCTGGGCCGCGCGGTTACGGCGCCACCTGGCGGCGTTTCGGGGCATCGCTGCCGCCTCCCGGTGCCCGCCGCTGGCCCTCCTCCCTCAGCTGAGGGCCGCGGTAGTGTCACCTCGCCCCACGGTTTAGCAGTGGGGGTGTGTGTGTGATGCCTGTAGCCCCCCTCAGGGACAGCTGCCATCCCCTGCATCAGAGTCTGCCGCTGAAACAGACCCGCCGCCACCCCCAGTCCCCATCTGGATGGGGGAGGTCAGCCCAAAGTTGCCAGCTGGGCTTTGGTGCCCAATGCGCACCCCACAACCATGTGCTGTGGCAGCAGGAGACAGACATCATCAGGTCTATGAGGTTCAGGTCTGTGAGGTCCAGGAAGAGGCAATCAAGACAGGTCTCCTACCAGCCTTTCAGCAAGAGTGGGAGCTTAGGTTCAATCACAGAATGTTAGGGGCTGGAAGGGACCTTGAAAGATCATCTAGTCCAACCCCCCCTGCCAGAACAGGATCACCTAGAGGAGGTCACGCAGGAATGTGTCCAGAAGGGTTTTGAACGTCTCTAGAGGATACTCCACAACCTCTCCAGGCAGCCTGTTCCAGTGTTCTGTCACCCTCACTATGAAAAAAATTTTCCTTATGTTTACATGAAAATGTATTGGATATTAGGAAAAATTCTTCACTGAAAGGGTTGTCAAATACTGCAACAGGGTTTCCAGGGAAGGGTGGATTCACCATCCCTGGAGGTATTTAAAAGACGAGTAGACGTGGCACTTAGGGACATGGTTAAGTGGTGACCTGACAGTGTTGGGTTAACAGTTGGACTTGATGATCTTAAAGATCTCTTCCAACCAGAACAGTTCTCTGATTCTGTGACAAGGGTGGTTTTGGGTAGGGACACCACACAGCTGCAGGAGAAAGGCTTGTGGCAAGGAGACACTGGGCACCCTCCACACACAGATGTTTATCAGGACAGGAAAACCACCTGTGAGGGGAGGCCAGCAATTGAGTGCAACTGCCCTTCAACAGATATTGTGATATTGCTTTAGAAGTAAGGGTCTTCATACCATGTGTATAGCTTGAAAAAAAGAATTAGTGGGTATGTCCTGTAATTTCAGAGTAAACATTCTCTTGTATTGCTAATTTATATGTGATCACCCATGTGGCCTTTATCTGGGAGTTTTAACAGGGGGTGAGGGCTTGCAAATTCTTTCTTGCCCCAGACATTACAAATCCTTTGAGAATGTGTTTTTGTGGATGGTTTTGGTGGGGTTTGGGGGTTTTTTGCATTTCTCTCAGGAAACGACTGCAGAGGTCAGGAAGAGATGCAGAAGACAAGGCTATACCCTCTGCTACAGTCAACTTGAGCTCAGAGCAGAGGAACGAGCTTTGCCCATTAAGCCACAACCAGAGCAGAGTAGTGCAGGGAAATGGGCAATGCTGAGAACTGATATGTAGTGGTTTCAGGATATGGAAAGGGGTGAAGGAGAAGCCCACACCAGAGTATTTTAGTCTCCCTGGCAGATAGTCATTTCTGGGAGAAAGCCCTCTTTCATAAACAGAATATTCTCCAAACCACGTTGTCATACAGAGAAACATTCTTTTAACGTTAATACACCTTTCTTAACCAGTTTGCCGTTCCCACTGTTACCTTTTGGTAGTATTTATAATGTGGTCTTCTACTGAGAATTACAGTTGAGCCCTTGTCTCAGCAGAAACAGAGAAATGTCATTGAGGGATGTGTGATAAATTACAAAGAAGGTTATTCTGAAGAGTGGGAGGATTTTCCATTCCCTCCCCCGCATTTTTCTAGGATTTTTTTGTACACAGAGTTCATGAATGCACTTCAAGGAAGAGACGATAAAACTTTCACAAGACTGTGCTATTGCAGTACAGGCTGAGTGTCTGCAGATTGCAAGCACAGTAGAGCATCTTACCTGCACAGCTCTCATGAAGAGGACTCCTCAAGGCTGGTGCAAAGTCTTCTGTGTGGTCTGAAGCCTTAGCAGTGGGAGGAAGCAAGCAAGTAGCAGCTCCTACTGCCAGCATCATTGGGTTACCCTGGCCCCTAGCTTGATGCTCTGCCTTATTTCACACTGCATTACAACCATAGCAGTGGTCTCCTGCCAGTGTCCTGTGCCTGACATGCCTTGGAGCTACTTCAGCACTTGAAGCTGCTTGGCTTTGCCATTCTGTCACCGAAACATTTTGAGTGGTTTTATGTCCTGAACATAAATCACTTAAAAACAGAGGATGCTACGCAAAGTATCTACCACATCAAAATTTCTATTCTATCACCAGCAATCCAAGTAACTGTTTCTAATACCCCACCCCTCCAAAAGCTACATATTTCCTTGTGTTTATACAGACACCTAGTTTTGTTTGTTTAAGAAACAGGTGTGGGAGTGAATCCAATTATATGTGAAATTCTCTACAGCTTCTCAGTTTAAACTCTTAACTGACTATTCTCTGAGGCTATGTCGTTAACAGGAACAGCAGCCATGCAGGAAAGGTAAACTATTTCGCTTGACAATGCTTGCATGATCAAATAATTAACCAGCCTTGAAGGCAAAGTTAGATTTCCTGCTTCTTTGGGATCAAATTTTGGAGTGGAAAAGGTCAGACTGATCTACCATCCCTAATAGCTCACTATGCTTTCTTCTGTCATTTTTATTTAATTTGTAACAAGAAAAATAAGCTTCCACCTAGAGCAAGGTAAAGGACTTTTCTCTTTATTGTTAAGGTCCATAGGGCAAAATCCTGACATACTTTATTAAACTTCCAGTCATTATTTTTGGCTTTGTCCCAGTTTGGGACCTGGACAGTCAGGACCCACTAATGCTATTTATCATAAATTTTACCAAGATAGGACTTCTACCAAGATCCGATTGTGGAGCTTGTATTGCTTCTGAAAGATGGCAGGATCTGTCTCACATGAAAGAGGAGTTAATCCTCTTGTGATATTTAGGATCTAGAGAATGGGTGCAGTGGGCAACAGTGAACCTGAAAGCACTTGACCCATCCCTATGAAGATTACAAGTTGTGCTGGTGATATAGTAAGCCTCTGGTCCGCAGAACATGCCCGCATGATTAGTATCTCTACATTTCCTTGGGATGCGAATTTCTGGTAATGACTTAACAGATGTAGACTGCAAAGCCTGTTAAATGCAGATATTAAGCCCAGCTTCAGATGTCCTCAGGTACTTTGAAAGTGGAGATTAGTGGGAAAAATCCCACAGCACACAAATTCCTTAAGGCTTTTCCTTTTGTCCAGGTGACACCTTCTAGCTCTTCCCATCACAGCTTTGATACTGTCACCTACGAGTGGCTGAGTTAATTTCTGATACTTAGAACTGTAGTAAGTTGGCTCCAAAGGGGAAATCCCCATGGCCTTTGGCATTTGAAAATTATTTGAAAATTATTTTTCTTTTTTCATGATCACTTGATTAAAAATATTTATTATTCCTTGCAGCACCTAAAAGCTAAATAGACAAGACAGATTGAGACAAGGCAAAGCATAGGGGCAGGAAGAGATGACTCTCCACAGACACCTAGCAGGTAGTCTCCAGGCTGAAAGAAAAGCCTTGGTTACCCACTACAGCTTGTACTATTGTAGCACCCCAAACCTTCTTTCTTTAATACGTAAGTCCCTTAAGACGTGTGTCAGTGGTTAAAGAGGGCAAGCTGGAGGTATAAGGAAAATACTTTTATCCTACAGCTTAGGAGCAGCTCAGCTAAATAGCAGGCTTCTGTGCGTCGGGTACACAAGGCATCAGTAGAACTGAATGTAATTCACGCATTTCCTACGAGCGCTAAGCTCAGCTCTCACTAGCACTCTCAGTCCTCTCTTTCCCTTAGCAAAGAAATCTTTCCAGTTTGTTTTCTAAACAAAAAAACCCCAAACCCAAAAAAACAAAAAACAAACTAGGAAGAGGGATATTTCTAAGATTTCTATTCACTTCCAGTTGTTTACAGGTATTTTGCTGGGGCAGCAAGGTCTGGTTTTAGTGACTGGATGCACTATGAAACTGCCCAAAGACAGATCTCTCTTTTGCCAAGAATAACTTTTCTGTACCAAATTAATTTCCATAGTGAATGTACAAGGGGGAACGGAAATTTTAGGAGTATGCCTGAGAAATAAGACTTCCAATTAAAGGTTCTCAGCAGTTCCTGGAATTATTATTTCTTTTTAATATATTCACTCATTTATGCATTTTAAAATTATATAATGTCACAGTACAACCAGAGTACTGGTACCATCATTTTTAAACTTTTGAGAACAGCAAGCACATTGTGTTTTATCAGGAAACACCTCTGAGGTTATATATAAATGACTCATGCATACAACGCGACAAGATGTTTGTTGACAGTAAGCTCTCAAGCTACAGCTTTTTGCTCTTTACGGTTTCAGCTAACATCACTATCTTTGAAAAACAGCACTAGACAACAAAGTGCTTTGCTTAAAGTACTCAGATGCAGTAAAACAGCGAGTCCTTCTCTCTTTTGCCACAGATCAGAATCTTTTCCACTTTGTCCTCTAACTTGCAAATTCCTCCTGTATTTAGGACCAAGTGAGAATCAAGTTGCTAGCAGTGACCTTCTAGTCCCTTTCAAGGATCTCTACAGTTGACATTTATACAAAAGAGAAGGTCATATTGGACAGTATTCATAGCTGGACAAATTTAGGTGTGTTTCTGCAACTGCACTCCTGGAATGTGTTGAACAGACCTGAGAAGTGAAATGCTATGAAATGGTGATTTTAATTTTTTTTTTCAATTGATGTCTTTCACTTGAAAAATACAGAAAAAATCTTGT
>WEIS01063670.1:0-18746 GCA_013389965.1 Todus mexicanus
TATTGGGTTTTCTTTGTTTCAGATGCAATGTCTACATCTCAAAGGGTGACAAAAGACCACTGCTTAGGTACAAACTCACTTCTTTCAAGGGGTTTTCTCAGAAAAAAAAAACCCTAAAAATAATGGCATGTTTCTGCCACTAATAACTTCCCTAGGCTTTCATCCAAACTTTGCTATACTAGCAGTTTGATTGTCCTCTACAGAAGCAAATTAATCTGGTGGCCTTAGACTATACATAGTCCAGGATATACTACTGGTTTTGTTACTCATCTGATCCCCAAAGATAAATTACTGAAAGATCGAAAAAGTAAATGTCTTCCAATGCAGAATGAAGTGTTCAGGAGGGAAGAACCATTTTGTCTGAGGAAATGTCCATTTCAGCTTCTGAATTTGAAGCTCTGCCCACACTGGGATCTGTCATTCTTTCAGCTTACCTAGTTTCTGGTTTCCAGCTTATCATAAGGGTTATGCGCATATGGCCTTAAAATTATAGCCAACTTTCATCCCGAACTCCAGACCTGACAGTATGTAGGAACCCTGTGCTTTGGATCTGTTATAGGTCAAGTGAAAAAAACCAAACCAAAACAAAACAACCAAACTTCCTAAGCAATAGCAGCACTGGTAAATCTCTGTAGTCTCTCGGACACAGAACTACCTTCCTGGTCAGGAAAGGCAACCACACTTAACATTCTCTCCACGATTTCAGAAAGGTCATTGCACACTGGGTAAAAATCTGCCCAGCTGCTCAAGACCTACACTCCCCTCGGGAACTACTGCTAAGTGTCCTTGAGGTCACTACTGAATAGCTATGCGTGCTGCTGCTTCCTCATCAGCATAGTCACCGAAACAGCAACAGCTCAGGGACTGTCTAGACTGACTGTCACACATTCCCATCACATCTCTTTGATGAACATATTTTCTCCAAGGCACAAGAATTTATCATCTTAAAGATTTTGAAGCCAGTTTAATATCCACTTAGAGAAATCAAAAGACTTATCTTAAACACTATGAATAGTAATTTGAGCCCACAGGTACTTGGTATTATGGTTTAAGAACTTTTTAAAATTCTTTTTCTTTAACCTCTGCTCTTCAACAGAAAGAATAGCTCAGGGCAATATTTCAATACCATCATTTGTTTTCCAGGTGATGTTTGATCAGAACCTAGCAAGTATCTGAGTTGCACTTGTCAGCTTTTAAAGTTCCTGCTTGTGTTAAACTGTCACTTTGGACATACCTTCATGATGCCCATCCATTGCCCTCAATCATAATATAGAAAAACAAGTCCTTTTCTGATGACATAACATACAAAATTTCATCTGCATCCAAGTAACCTAGTGTTTAGAGTCGAAATGGGTATCAGGAAATATATACATCTTGGTCGGAAGAGCACACACCACAGGTCCCCTTGTAACTATCCTGGCTACAGTTGCATAAATGGAGTGGAGAAGAAATAGGGCACAGAATTTCTTGGCTGAATGAAACATCTCGTGAGTGCAGCACAGCATCTGTGGTGGTCCAAAAAAGAAAATAAAAAAAATAGCCTATTACACACAAATACATGGATTTTTTCAAGATTATGACTGAGCAAGATTTCTTAGAGGAATACATAGCTGAGGAGGGGGAAAGGCACAATATATACATGCCACACTGGGATTTTTGCTAGCACCCTAAAAAACTTCATATATTCTTGATTCTCAGCTGTGACCTGGGCGTAGCCTCATCGTCCACCACCACTACCATGAGTGGCTCAGACCTCTTCTGATTTCTGTGCATAGAATACATTTCAGAGTTCAGTATGTGCATTTTAGCCCTGTAAGAATTTTTTGTAAGTCTGTTTGCACAGTGTCCTCTCTTTGAAGAGGGAACACAGAAACAAAGCAAAATGCAGAGGAAATCACTCAGCTTTGGTTCAAGTGTCTTGAACTGAACCTGTCCTGCAGAATGAAAGGCTGTGTAATGTCCCCAACTTTCCAGTCACAGTAAAAGTTTCAGTGAAATCAAAAGAGACGTCTGGTTTTACCTTAGCTAAGACGCCAGCTAGGAGCCAAATTAAATCAGACATACATTTAGTAAACTTTGCCACATAGTTCTGCTGTGCCTTTCAGCACATATTTATCTATTTCTGTAAGAAGGACTGTATTGAATAGCTCATGCTCACCTGGCTGCTACAAATTTATGTTACCCCATTCCAGTGTTCCGGCAATTTCTTACAGTAAACATGGCACACCTTGCATTTGTCTTTAAGCTCGGTTTCTGTTTACATAATCACATTCAGGATACCAGTTAAGGAAGAGTAATGCAAACAAGTTACTATTTTGGTCCTTGTACACCTGATGCCACTGACTGCTTCAGCTACAGACACATCAGGATATAGTTGCTCCCCAGTACTTCTGAAGAAGCACTTCCAAGTCGGAGTAGAAGTGCTGGGTGAAACACTAGAGGGCATCAGACGCGCTTTAATCAGCTTAAGGGAGCCCTGAGGTATGTTAAACACTCAGTCCCGTCTTACGTCTGACGGTAGCATACTTCCTTGATTTCAAGCTCTAGTTCAAAGCTTGTGTGAAGGAGATACCTATTCTATGGTGCAAGCTAGGCTATGTGAGTATGTGTATGCTCACTGAATGCCAGCTGCTTTCCTTCTCATTAACCCATCTCCCCCTGCCATTCCTCTTTCCCGTTAAAGGGTCATCCACCTCTTTCCATGACATAAAATTAATCCTTTCCATGTGGTGCATTTGTTTATCAACTTTGCCACAGTAAAGTACCTATCCATAAGTGGAAGTAATTGTTTTAATGGGAGTGAGGCTTAAGTCCTGAAGAGATGCATTCTGATGTTTTAACAATGGAGGGAGGTAGAAAGAGGAGTTGAGTTGATTTCTTTACAGCATTCTGCTAACACTGGTGAATAATCTTATGAGTTTATAGGTTTTGATAGACAAATTCACCCTGAGCTCTTACAGGATCTTTCCGTGAGTCATTTTCACTCCTTCACAATAATAATCCTGTACAGGACAAATTGGGGGGGGGAAAGGGGGAAGGGAGAAGGGAGAAGTGTGATGAGTGTGTCACTCATCAATATCTAATTTTATTTGCAAAGAAGAAAAATAATTAGACAAGTAAGTTGCTTGCAAACAACTTATGCATGTTGTCCTGACTCAACAGACCAGTTCTGCATATTCTACACCTGGCCTTAGATATGTGATAAAACTCCTCTGCACACATGCAGGGTAGCATAGATAGACAACAGTAGTGGGGGGACCCCAAATAACCCCCTGCCTCAGCTACTCCCAGGCTCATCCCCATGAGGCATCCGCCCATCAAAGGCCTATCTCTACATGTCTCAGGAGTGTCAGCCCCACTACCCCACACATTAATCCATTAAGAAGGGACAATAGGAGTACCTCTCAAGAGCGTCTTTTGGACTCTGCCTAGGGGTATTGGGCACATTAAGGGATGCAACAGAAGAGCACTTGGGATTGCAAAGGACTTATTATGGGGTTTGGAGGGATGGAAGGGGGGAATGTGCATAGAAAAATGGAGGCATAAGGGAATCAGAAGGGCAAATCACATGTCAGAAAGTGGCTTGTCCGGCTTTGCCCTGCAGATGACAAGCACAGTCTGTCCTGTCTTCTCATCAAACTCTGTTTTCCTGAGGGGGTGACTCTCCGTTCTGGGTGTACATATGTGTGTGTGTGCACGTGTTCAGGGCTCCAGCAACCAGCAATTGGCATGCGTGCAGGTCTGCAAGCGAGCATGTGATCACCAGCAAATACCAAGCAGGGCTTGTTGGTGAGCAGGTGAAGTACCTAGGAATCCACAGGGCTGTCTGTCTCCAAGTGTGAGACCACTGGAGGAGCCGGCTGTAGAAGGATCAGTGAGATCCCAGCCAGCTGCTTGCAAGTCTGTAGGGCCTGGGTGTCAATCAGGCACCCTTTCATGTGTCTGTGTCTCTCTAATGGCAAGACCATGGCAGCTTGGCTATCAGAAGAACCCAGGGGGTCCTGGCAAGCTGTGCATGTGCAGAGGTCTGGACCAGTAGCAGGAGAGTAGCTGTAGTCACTGTGGATTTGTATGTCCACATACCATAAACTGGGAAAACTAGAGACCAGGGGCAGCTAACTGGTAGTCTTCATGCCTAAGCCCAGCTGCTGAAGAGATCCACACTGTACATATGTGTGCATACACAATGATATATGCAACTAGAGTAAGTAATAATTAATAGTAACCATGGACAGCAACTCTATAATTACTAGTAACTAATATACGTTAATGATATATTATAATTAATATATTGATTACATATATATACACATCATTAAACATCTCAAGAAAGAGGCACATATAATTATGTATTAGTGCTTCACACTAAGAGACCTTCTCATTGTTCAGCCAGAAAGGAGAACAGGATGAGGCCATCAGAGCCATTATGTGCCTGTCTGTGTTTATCTGTGTGGTCAGCCAGGTATGTGTGTGCTGCATATGTACAGAGTGGTGTGTGCATGCGCACAAGGGGAATACACACTCACCCCACCAGCGGTTGGAACCAAGAGCATTGAGCTGCAGCAGCCTTCACTTCATTGGGCTACTACATGCAGCACCACTCCCTTGCTGCTCAACATACAGAATGTATTTGAATTCTCCATATATTCTAGATGTTCTTATAATCATTCATTCTGTGAAAATAACTAGCCATGACATCACCTCTGACAAGTGCTTCTGTTCCTGAAGTCACTCATGGTTAGATAAATCCTAGCCCCTTCAATGGCTATGCTGGACTGGATCCTCTTCTCTGTACCAACACCCACTGTAGCTCACATCCATGCTCTGTAATGCTTGTGACACCTACAAGGTAAGTTACTGGTATCTGTTAAAAAGAATTTCTTTGATACCTGAAACTTTTGAAGTGATACACTTCAAATTAATAACTAAGTAGTTTACTTTGAAGGCTTTGGTCTCAACCACAAAGCTCTGAAAAGAAACAGTCTGCATTTTGTTGCTTAGGAGAGGAAGAAACAGAAACAACACTATCTAAAAAAGTTTTTAGTTTGATTAACTCTCACGCAAGCCAATCAGCTAAAGTCAGTTATTCAAGAACCACACACATGCTTCCTAGAGAGACCTAACCCACCTGGATGGCCACCATCAACAGCCTTATCAAGGCAGCTGACTAAAGGCATTGACTTCACTCTCAGTCAAGCGACCAGCTACTGCTTGCTTAACTGACAGTAGTTCCTGTGTGACCTAATCTAGGTGATCCTGCTCTGGCAGGGGGATTGGACTAGTCAATTTTCAAGGTCCCTTCCAACCCCTAATGTTCTGTGATTCTGTCACTCACAGAGGCACTATGCCTGGGCTTCCTATGGGAAGTTAAGATTCTCTACAGGACTGCATTTCTTCCTATGCCTTTCACAAGAGAGTGAAGATGGTCTTCAAAACTGTTTAACGAAAAGCAGAGCGAAGTCTCAAAGTTCAGACAAGCTTCACAGATGACATTCATTTTGCTTCAACATCAGAGCAGAAAAAAAAAATTTTCAACCTGCATACCAGGAAACTAATAGAACTCCTCCATTTGTTATCAATAATCACACCAGTACAAAACAACAACAAAACACAGCAGCCATCCTAAGGACAGAGGTACATCCTAAGGTGAATTCTGACAGAGAAGCATTTTGATACTTAAGAGAAGGAGAAAAACATTCCCTGTTGAGAAATTCTTACTTCCTAGTAACACACAGTGATCATAGCAAGTACCAAAATTCACTAGCAGAATATTAAGGTATCTCAGATGCATTTTTCTTCCTTCCCATGATGTGGAAGAAACCAAATGGAGCTCTATTCAGTCACCTCCTCTCCAAGTGATGCAACTGGTATAGCATTTCTGAGTCCGACGCTACTGTCCTTGTATCAAGGACCTGAAAAATTAAAATACATCCTAGCTTCCCAGAAATCCAATAACAAAACTAAAGCACCCAGTTGCTGCTTTTTACATTTCCATGAAGGGCCATATTGTGAGACTATGTGCAGGACAGCCACCAAACGCGTATGTCAGTCATTTGCATTTAATGGTTTCTCTTTCAAGACACCTTTTGGCCTAAACAGAGTCCCTCACTGCCCAAGACAAACTGTGCCCTTACAAACTACAGACAGTAGCTCGTTGTTAAACCTCACCTCTTGTCTTTTCTGGTAAATATTTTTTTCTCCTGGCTCATTCATCCACTGGCCAGATTTACTCCTATCTTTCATCAGGCTCAAGAAACAGAGATTAAGGTAAACTTTCTATAACTGTTGAAAGGCTTGAAGAGGAGCAACAGAATGGACAAATCTGTAACTGAAAGAAAAAGAAAATAAACAAAAACCCCCAAAATTCATCTTGAAACAGAAGAAAGTGGCATATTGGTTTTGAAGCTATGTGGTTACTTTACAGACACACTGCCAACCTTAGCTAGAGCTAGATCTCCTAGATACAGTTCGAAAAGGAAAAAAAAAAAAAAAAGAAAAAGAAAAAAAAAGGGAAATAAAAAAGAAAAAGAAAAAAGAGATACTGTGAAACCACCCCAGCCCAACTGATTCTTCAGAGTTGCAGGAAAACAGTGCCAAGTGGCACTAAATCATAGAATGGTTTGGGCTGGAAGGGACCTTTAGAGATCATCTAGTTCAAACCCTCAAACCCCCTGCAATGAGCAGGGACATCTTCAACTAGATCAGGTTCCTCAGAGGCCTATCCAACCTGACAAGCAATGGGGCATCTACCATCTCTGTGGGCAAGCTGTTCCTGTCTTTCACCACTCTCATTGTGAAAAAAAAATAATAAAATTTCCTTATATCTACTTTAAATCTACCCTCTTTTAGCTTAAAAGCATCAACTCCTATCCTATTACAACAAGGTCCGCTATAGAGACTGTCCCCATCTTTCTTACAGGCCCCCTTTTAAATATTAATNTCTGTCTTCTGGTCATGAGGGACTTCACCTAGCTACCAGGACCTTTCAAATATCATGGAGAGTGGTTTGGCAACTGCATCAGACAATTACCTCCTGGCTGGGGAATGCATCTCATCAGGTCCCATAGACTTATGTATGTTCAGGTTCCCCAGGTGGTCATGAGCCTGATAATCTCTTACAGAGGAAGAGACTCTGCTCCTTGTCCTGAGGTTCAACCACTTGAAGAGTGGGAAGAGAGGTGTCAATGAAGACTGAGGCAAAAAAATTGTTGAGTACCTCAGCCGTCTCCTTGTCTGTTTTCACAAGTTGCCAGTTTTGCTCATCCTGGGGAACACACTTTCTTTGACCCTCCTTTTCTCATTGACATACCAGTAGAAGTTCTTATTATTCTTTGCATCCCTTGCCAAGTTCAGCTCTAGCCACACCTTGGTCTTCCTGACCCTATCCCTACACAACTGGGCAGCAACCCTGCACTCTTTCCAAGACACCTGTGCCTGCTTCCACTGCCTGTGCAGCTGCTTCTTGCCCTTTAGTTTGACCAGTGGTTCGCGCTCGTCTCTTCCCTTCCTTGCCTGATTTCTTACACTTGGGGATCAAAAGCTCTTGTGCTTTATGAAAAGTATCATTAAAGATCTAGCAGTTCTGGTTTGCTCCTTGTCTCCAAGGCCATTTACCAGGGGGTTCTGTTGACTAACTCTGTAAAGAGCTGCAATTCTGCTTTCCAAAAATTCAGGGGTCTGCTTTTATTCTTCACCTCACCCATACCCCTCAGGACCATCAACTGCACCAGTGCATGATAACTGAAGCCCAGGCTGCCTCCAGTTTTGATGTCACTGATTAGTTCACTTATGTTGCTGACCATCAGGTCCAGCATCTCATGCCTTCTGGTAGGGGTAATAGAGCTTTACCGTGTTCCTTTGCACTTCCATTCTCCGGTTACCAGTTTCCCAAATAAACATGGACTTAAAGCCCAGATGGACTGAATCTGGGAAAATTAAGCTATGGGACTTTCAGAGGCAGTCCTGCTCTTCCCAGGAGAGAAACAATGCAGTTGCAGGCCTTGGGAAAAAATGTTACATGGGATCACAAAGTTGACCACCACAATATAAACCTGTGGGAAGCATCCAGCCAAAGTGCAAAACAGGTTCCTTACTTGAAGGAATCCACTTCTCTTGAAAGAATTTAAAAGACTAAAGCCACAGTATAGACCTGCCTGAGTAAGCACCATATGCCAAGGCAAGACTGTGTTTTGCCTCTGAGGAAAAAAAATGAAACAACAATCAGAAGACCAGTGAGTCATGGAAGGCTTCGATCAGCAGAGAGATAGCTGCGTCTCAGGCCAACACAGCCAAGGGGTAGAGAGGAATGGGGAAGACAAGAGGAAAAACCTTACTTGGCTGATGAAATGTCATCTCTCAGCTCTGTTTCAAGCTTCTCAGAGCTCAGTTCGCATAGACAAATGACAGGTTCCTCTCCCCACTTTGCCATCTGATACCACCAGCACTATCTGGAATCAAAACCATTTGGACCGTGGTAAGGGGCTAAATTTGATACAAAACTCACACATTCAGTGCACAAGTTACACAGACCAAGAAGTGGCCTCACATTAAAATGGAAATTGCCTCACAAGTACGTAATTTAAGCCTGAGGACTTGCAATAGAGACCACTAATATCCAGTCTAGACCATTGGCTACATTAAAGTTTTGAGCCACTGGAAAAGCAGGTTTTAGCTCCCGGAAACAAGCCAGTAAAATCTATGGCATCATGTATTGCAAGAAGCATTGCACATTATTGAACAGCTGCATTTTCCAGAAGTCACAGGAACTATCCTCAAAATCTAATGGACCTGACTAGATGAGGTTTAGATCTCCCACATGTGAAACAAGGATATACTAAAGAAGTTTAAGTTGTCATAGCTATAGTTTGACTGCAGACATGCCTAGGACTGTATTGCCTGAGGTCTGTCCCTTGGGTTTCATTCTCAGAACAACTGCTTCAATGGACAGGCCTGCTCTGTTTCATCTTCTTACATCTCTTCTCTTGCTCAGCTGGAAAGCTCAATTATGTAACCAGATGACTTATTCTGAGCCCAGAAAGATCCATTTCCCACCTAGAACTTCAAATATTTCATCACTGCAAAACAACACACTCACACCTACACAGGGATAATTCAAGCACATCACACAGTTGATGTAGAGTGACTATTTTAGGTACCATTTCCCTCCCTCACTTCATGATCCATCAAGGATATCACTGTGCCTCAGCATGAACAGGGACAATAACACAGGCAGCTTTTGATTAAAAGGGAGATCAATTCATTGTGATAGGATGACTAAGGCTTAATGGAACCAACCTAGTTGAATTTAGACACTAGGCTGCTATCAAAGTAGCAACATTTTCACAGAAGTGGAAGAAAAATGCAAGGTACTAGTGAAGAGGAACCAAGAAGGACTAGCAGTCACTTCTTGCAATTGCCTTCCTTCAGTTTTGGCAGGCTCCAAGAGCTACAGGTTACTTTACCAAGAATCACAGGTCACTAGTGCTTCTCTGGAGAAGGATCCTTGTTCTGTTTGACTGAAGGTGCCACAGCATCCAATTGAATGTATCCTAGAACATCAGTGGAAAAAACTGAGGCAGGCACATGGCACAGTAACTTCTTATAAAACAAAAAAAAACCCACAAAAAAACAATGCACAGAATACCAATCCCCCTCTTGCAACCTACCACTTCCTATGGGAAATGAAATATCTGTTTGTAAGACTGGGGCTTTCCCAGAGGGGTTTAAGTCTTAAGGAGCAAGGCTGAAGTCTTCAAGTTACAAAGTCCTGGACAGGTGCACTGAGTCCAGAGACCCAGCCTAAAGCCAAAATCCTGTAGAGCCCATACCAAACCTAGTAAGCTTGTAGCAGGCAACAACAAACATACCTGCACTAGTGACAATTACGTTATCTGTACACTGTTATAATACCCCATACTAATCCTTAAAAATACAATCATAATAGTAATATTTAAGTCTAATTGAGTCAGACTATTGGCTTGCTCTCCAGAAGCTTGGAAATCCCTCCAGAAAGTCAGTCATTCCACAAATGCAGTTTTGTGTGTGCTCTAGTTTAAAGATTTCACAGCCCTCAGAGGAGTATCAGAGTGTTAGCTTAGAGTTTAAGTTAGTTAATTCCATAACTAACAGGGAAGAATACTTGTATCTTAGAACAAACACTCTCATTTCTAAACTTTAAATTCGTATAGGAAAGATGAGACACAATGCACACCTAGGCGGCCAAGTCAGTTCTGTGGGTAGCACATCCTAATTCAACTCCGTAATAACAAGCAAGAGAAGGTTAACACATATTTAGCTATATCTGCATTTCTGACAATAATAGCCCTGCATTAGGGCTCAAGGATACTAACTCCTAAATTACTTTAAAAGCCTGGAAGACTGAGAAAAATAAGATGCTAACATCAATCCTCTCTGCCTTCCAAGCACCAGAAATTGAGCAAACTAACAGCATTCCTGCCTCAATGCTATTCCATCGAATAGCCCTATCATCCATTTTCATGGCAAATAAGTTAACTTATTATGTGTTTTGAAGTATTTGAAACACAAACAGGAACTGAAGTGTAATGCTCATTTTAAATTTTACATTTTAGAAGGTTGGTTATAACAGCAAACCTTTTGATCATCGGCTCTATCATTCATTATCTGCAGTCATCACAATCATAACTTCAGGGAATTGTTTTTCTGGAGTAGTAAGCAAGCATATTTGTTGGCACATCTGAAATAGTGTATTTTTCTTAGTTAAAACCCGAAGGACTCCAAATGGAAGATGAGTATCACCAGGTGGGAGGCTGGGGATACAGAGACTAGAAACACAAAAACCAGCATTCAATTTATTTTTTCGTTAACTACCAATACAAACTGTTTACAAAAAACCCTCACCATCTTTCTATGTCTTTCCTCACTGTCACTGCATCTTGACCTGTATGTGCCCTCTCTCTCATTCTCCATTTAGCTCCTACACTTCAGCTTTATATGAAGCTGTCCAATTGGCAGTACCAATAAGAAAAGTACAGCAGTAAGGGTATTTTTGCATAAGAAGGACACAGGCAGTATTAAGACAGCTGTAACTTACAGTGCAATAAAGCTGCTGTTAGCCAAGCTCTCCTGAGACCTGAAGACAACAGGCCTTCAAGAGGCACCAGCATATTCTTGTTTAATGGATGGTAGTATGCTCCAAAACATATTTAACATTACAATTATTACCAGGATTTGCTAGGCAGACATAAAACCAGGACTGAATATCTGAGTCACCATAGTGGCTTACACCACAGTGTAAGTTCTTCCAGTGCATTAGGTTCAAAACAGCCTCAAATGATGATGCCTTTGGTGCATGTACCTCCTTTATGGCAGACAAACCATACATTTGCTCCCACACATGTATACAGACAGGAAACTAAATATGCAATTACCCAATTTGCAAGTGTGACACATTTCCACATATCCTTAAGGACACACCCTTTCAAGCTCCATCCTGTTTTTCCCCAAATTTAATTCAGTTTCTTTCCTCCCACAAACACCCATCCTGCTTGCCAAATAAAATTCTGGGAAAAAAAAGAAGAGTAGCTTGGGTCACTTTGACTGTTTGTAAAGCAAAATGTTTTTTACTCAATTAGTGCTTTATGTAGGTTCATTTAAAAAAAAAAACAACCAACAACAAAAACCAACCAGCAATTATTGTAATAGGAAGAGAAAATAAGTCTTTTTTTTCTGGAAGTCAATTACTCAGAGAAGAAGAAATAAAAGAAAAGGAAAACGGTATTTAAGAGGAGGAAAACAAATCCAGAGAAGTAGTTCATTCAACAATGATGTTTTACTTCTGCTTATTTTAGGCCATGCCAGTACTGCTGGAAAGTAATGTTTCCTGAGAATTATCAACAATAAATGATAAAAAATTAAAAACCNCTACTCTCATATAAAGGAACTTTTCCCTAACATCCAATCTGAATCACAGAATCACAGAGTGTTAGGGATTGGAAGGGACCTCAAAAGATCACCTAGTCCAATTTCCTGGCTGGAGCAGGATGACCCAAATCAAGTCGCACAGGAACTCATTTGGGTGGGTTTTAAATGTCTCCAGAGAAGGAGACTCTACAACCCCTCTGAGCAGCCTGTTCCACTGATCTGTCGCCCTCACCATACAGGTGTTTTTTCTTATATCCTTGTGGAACCTCCTGTGTTCTAGCTTACACCCATTGCCCCATGTTCTGTCATTGGATGCCATTGAGAAGAGTCTGGCTCCATCCTCCCGACACGCCCTTTACATATTTATAAACGTTAATGAGGTCACCCCTCAGTCTCCCCTTCTCCAAGCTAAAGAGAACAAGCTCCCTCAGCCTTTTCTCATAAGGGAGATGCTCCACTGCCTTAATCATCTTGAGAAAATAATCATGAATGCAAGATAATAAGAATTTAAGGGGTGTTTTTTCTCCTAAACAGGAATCATTACCAAGAGCAATTCTTTTCTTTCCACCTCATTGGCTAATCTTGAGCTTTAAGAGACTTGCATAGGACACTTCTGGGTAACCGTCCCCTCTGAAGGCAAGCAACAGGGCCAAATCACCAGTTCCCTCAGGTCAAGGTTACACAAGCACAGCTGTAGCTGGAGCCTACTCCCACCTCTCTTAGACCAAATTACAGGACTAGCTACTGAAGTGCCCAGCTNTAAAATTCTGGGAAAAAAAAGAAGAGTAGCTTGGGTCACTTTGACTGTTTGTAAAGCAAAATGTTTTTTACTCAATTAGTGCTTTATGTAGGTTCATTTAAAAAAAAAAACAACCAACAACAAAAACCAACCAGCAATTATTGTAATAGGAAGAGAAAATAAGTCTTTTTTTTCTGGAAGTCAATTACTCAGAGAAGAAGAAATAAAAGAAAAGGAAAACGGTATTTAAGAGGAGGAAAACAAATCCAGAGAAGTAGTTCATTCAACAATGATGTTTTACTTCTGCTTATTTTAGGCCATGCCAGTACTGCTGGAAAGTAATGTTTCCTGAGAATTATCAACAATAAATGATAAAAAATTAAAAACCAAACAAGCTTCCCTTGATTATTTTCCGATATATACAGCAAAACTGAAGGAGGATGGAAGCTACTTGTAGATTAAATTTACAACAATATTAACTCAGACTACTGGACAGTTTAGCTTGAAGTTACTCCAACGGCTGACAGAGATAACAACTGACAGAAATACCAGTATCAGACATACAGAATAATATAACAATTGCTGAAGTAACATCAAACTGAAATAACTGTTTTTCAACAAAGTGGTCAAGAGCTGGGGCCCAAATCATAGAATCTATTCGCATAGAATCATTTAGGTTGGAAGGGATCTCTGAAGGTCATCTAGTCCAATTCCCCCCNAGGGAGATGCTCCACTGCCTTAATCATCTTGAGAAAATAATCATGAATGCAAGATAATAAGAATTTAAGGGGTGTTTTTTCTCCTAAACAGGAATCATTACCAAGAGCAATTCTTTTCTTTCCACCTCATTGGCTAATCTTGAGCTTTAAGAGACTTGCATAGGACACTTCTGGGTAACCGTCCCCTCTGAAGGCAAGCAACAGGGCCAAATCACCAGTTCCCTCAGGTCAAGGTTACACAAGCACAGCTGTAGCTGGAGCCTACTCCCACCTCTCTTAGACCAAATTACAGGACTAGCTACTGAAGTGCCCAGCTCTTACAAAACCTGGACCTCAGTGACACTCAGGTGCTGGTTCAAATAAGTGTAAATAATGGCTGAGGTCATGTGGGTGAGAAGGAACAATGTCGGACTGAGTTTCTGCCCCTGCCAGGCTCTCTGTCATGAACACCTCCAGTGAGCAGACAGGCCCTTACCACCCCCTTACAGGAAACTCAGCAGGGCTAAAGGGTTTTATTTCCTTTTAATTTGGGAAGGGTGTGCTAGGCCACTTCAGATGAACATGAAAGCTTAAATGTTTAACGTATCCAGTAATTAATTAATTCTAAGTTTACCTACAGCAGAGTTATACCAGGACAAAAGGTTTCTAAGAGAAAAGTCCATCACCGAGACCAAGCAAGTCTAATCTAGCTCACAAGCCAACATGGGCATTAATCTCTGCTGCTGTAAGGGAATAGTTCACAGAATTACAGAATAGTTCACAGAATTTCCTAGGTTTGAAAAAGACCTTTCAGTTCATCTAGTCCAACCGTTAATCTAACACTGACAAGTCCTCAACTAAACCATATCGCTCAGTGCTATGTCTACACGACTCTTAAATGTCTCCAGGGATGGGGACTCCAACCACTGCCCCAGACAAACCATTCCAATGCCTGATAACCCATTCAGTAAAGAAAGTCCTTCTTGTATCCCATCTAAACTTCCCTTGGTGCAACTTGAGGCCATTTCCTGTTGTTCTATCACCTGTTGCTTGGCAGAACAGACCAACTCTCACCTCTCTACAACCTCCTTTCAGGTAGCTGTAGAGAACAATAAGGTTTCCCCTGAGCCTCCTTTTCTCCAGGCTAAACAACCCCAATTCTCTCAGCCGCTCCTCATAAGACGTGCTCTAGACCCTTCACCAGCTTCATTGTCCTTCTCTGAATACACTCTAGGGCCTCAGCATCCTTGTAGTGAGGGGCCCCAAACTGAACACAGTACTCGAGGTGAAGCCTCACCAAGTCCTCAGCACAAGAGCTGTGGATTCACATACGCACACAGATCTGCACTGTGGGTTTGTGAACACAGAGCTGCTGTCGCAGGGTACCAGCTCACATGTTGAAGTGAGTCTGCTAATAGCCAGTCTGAAACTGTACCTTCAGCCATCAAGTCACATGCGCTTGTTCAGATTGTCATTATTCTTCAGTTTATGATACCACCTTAGGAACAGAGATTGTAAAGTTGACAACTGAATTTTAACTAGGGGCTAGACTGCAGGGCAAGAGTTGGCTTTTCTGCAAAATGAAGGATCCCATTAACTCAAGTACCTTAGCAAGTTATGGCCACACAACACTAGATTCTTATCTGCAAGGACTGTTTCTGGAGTATGAGAAAAATAACCACCAAACTTCTTAAATCCCTAGCAACCAGGGCCTGCCTTCTAAAGAACGCTCTAGGCTCCAGGACCTGTGGGGGTACAGGTGCTTTAATGCCCCAATAGACCTCTGATGCTGAAACTCTAGGGAAAGGGATAGCCCTCAGTTCAGCATTGCCTGCCACCTGCACTCTGGATATCATCTGATCTTTACAGACCAACTATCAAACTGACAATCTAAAGAAGCCAGAGCCCCAAATAGCTATGATCACCTGGTAGAGCTTGATAACCTTCTCTAAAGCTTTTGTACTTTCCCATACACATGTGTAAGCAAACACAGTGAATTGAACCACACAATTAACTTGTACTCTCTGCCCCTTTTTTTTTTTTTAAATTTCCCTGCTCATTATTCACCATGCACACATCAATACAAATGAAGCAATCACTTCACCTGCACAAGAAGTGCACTGCGATTTACTACTAACAAACAGCCCTGATATCAGAATTCCAGTAGGCTCAAACATTTTTGTTGCTTACCCACAATGAAGGATTTTGGAGCACATTGAGGACTGGCTGCTGCCTCAGGACCAGGGCACCATGAGCCCCCCAGGGCTGACCCATGGCTCCAGCTAAGGAGTGGGGCAGACTGAGGTGGCAGCTGTAGCTCTAGACTTTAGGCACCTTCACAGCGACGGGCCAAGGCTAGGCTAGGCCATCACCCCATAGGCAAGGAACAACAGTGTCCATAACCAGACAAAAATGTAGCAAACTCCTGCAGAGCAGTTCAGGCCCAACTGAGGGCCCAGGCCTGAACTAAAATGGAGGACCTGGGCCACGGGCAGAGAGTGACCTCAGGTGAGGCTGGTTAAGACCATTAGGGCCTATTAGTGCCCCCAGGGCCCCAATAAGAACTGTTTGTATGAGGCAAAACGATTCTTTAACCTTCTCTTTTCTCTGTGGTACCTTTTACTGAAACCTTTCAAAGCTTCAGCGTAGTTTGTGACAGCTCATTAGCACAAAAATTCATTCTCTGCACTGATTATTTTGTTCACTTGAGGGGACACTACTTACTGTGTTTGAAGATGACAATCCAACAAGCAATCTAAACTTCAAGATAAGTGGCTCATCACTTTGTTTTACCCGTGCTGGAATTTAGGTAGTTTTGCATAACTTGGTTTTGTTAATTATAAAACCTTTTTCATACTCAGAACTCATCAAAAATAACATCTGTTAACATTTGGTTTTATGCCATAGGTTTTTTCCACCTGCTCAAAATTGCAATGAAAAATGTGTTTAGCATTTTTTAATAGGAAAATAATAAAATCCTAGTTATGTATTTATGGTACTTAGCTGTGAGACCCAATTCATTTCAACAGCAATTTAATTAATTTAATATGAAGTCACACACCCCATATGCTACAGAAGTATCACAGAACTCTCCACTCTGTGACAAGACTGGCATATCTACTATCTTCTTTACTGAGGATGTGAAAATTTTCAGAGAGTGTATTTGTGAAATATATCTTTACAGATACAACAGGTTTCTCTAGAGACAAAAATAATCTCACAAACTCCTTGACCATCTGATGAATACTGAGGCATATTTTATCTGCATTTGTTTTAATGCCAAGATAGTTTGCCTCTGTGCTGTTGAGCCAGTGGGTTGTAGACTACATCAACGACTGCTGTAGTCTTTGAGGAAGAGTGTTTGCACAGTGTGCTGAGCTTTGAAGCTAAATACCCACTATTCAGGCAGTGGGTAGTCTGACATCAATCACAGCTGCTACTGAACATACCTAAGCTACTGGGTGGAGAATCTTCACATATGGATGGCGCTGTTGCAATTAAGTAACAACAAATGTTCCAGCAATGATACTGTCTTCCCATGGGTTTTCTGGAAAGCACAGTACCATCTTCATACATATTCTGACTCTGTTTTTGACTCCAGCAAAAATGCAATTAAGTTGAGCACAATATTAATGGTCTAGCATGGTTCATATTATAAGGTATAAAAATGATGCATAATTAGTTAGGAAAATCAACAATCACATTGTCAGTGCATCACTTATTAACCAGTATGCTGAGGGTTTTACTTCCCTGTGTTTTCCAGTGTACTGTTAGGTTTGATCTTACTTCTCTACACTATTGCCAAAAAAAGATTCCAGCAGACTTTTGTACAGCAGATCTTGCTGAACAAATAAAACTGTTCCTTTTGTGCAGGATATACAAGGAAATGGTGCTATCTACCTGAATCAAGACAACTGTAGCTATAGATGACTTAGGTGACTTTGTTTCAGTGCAGCACATACTAGAGATGGCTAGACAAAAAACCTGTTAATTTATTTAACATTGAGTCCTGGGGGGTTCAAACAGTAAATTTTCCAGACTAAGAAAACAAAACAAAACACTATGTTAATGCATGTGGACATCATTAGAAAACTCAAAGAAGTGTAGGAAAAAACCTAGCTCTTCTTCATATCTCTTCTTTAAGAGGTCAGACCTAAGGAGTCAAAGTTATTTCCTTTGTCATACATAAGGGAATAACCCACAATCAGAATTCAAGGCGATAGTTTTTAACCACATAACTGCATGATTAAAGTGGGAGCTAGATCCTAGCTGCACTGTCACTCTCAGATATATTGAACTGAAGCAATTTCTCAGCATCATTATTTTGGTTAACCTAGGGAAGATTCTACAGTAGAAATATTGACAGTAGTAGCTGCTGTACAGTGGTGACTATTGATTTCATGAGACAAATCGTCTCTGTCTTCCCAAGTGAGAGCAATGGAGACAACACTTAGCATTTGATTCCACACATCACTTCTAATATGCAGGTCAAAGATCAGCTTGCCTAAAGAAATATGGTGGAAATATGCACTCTCCTCTCTGCAACGGAACTAGTGCACATCACTTGTCCTCCAAATCAAAAGACAGATAAGCCAAGCACTGCCTTTCCTAGTGTAGTCACTCTCAGATTCTCCTCTCATGTCACAGTTATGCAGGCAGTTGCCTAAAGGATAAATTCCCACGGTCCATACGCGGAGTGAGCGAAAAGTGTTGCTTCCTTATTTCCCCCAGTCTCAGCAACAAAAGGACTGCTGCTGAGACTTTATCAATTATTTATGCAGCTGCCATTTCTTCTGCTGCTCTTTATTGCCCAGATTGAAATACCTCCATTTCTGGACCAAACTCCATCTTCAAATATTCATTCAGTTGGGCAAAATATTTGCCTTGCTCATTTCAGGTTGTTGTGGGGATTTTTTTCTGTTTGTTTGACTTGAACTTTTGGAACAGCAGCAATTTGTAGATTAGATAATACAGAGTTTGGAAATCAGGCAAGGCCTACAGGTTGACCTGCAAAGTAAATCATCCAGGCTTGGCAAGGAGGATGGAGTAAAGAATATTGCAATGCCTGTCATGGGCTTTGCATCATATGATAATCATGTCAGCCTGTTCTGTGTGAATAGTGGTGCTCACAACAACTAGGTAAGTAGTAGAGCTTAAGTAACTATGCTGTTTGCAGATTCATAACTCACAGTGATTTCTGTATATCTTTTGCAGGATATAATTCCCAGATAACCACACAAGCAACAGTAAAACATACAAAAAAATATGCCAGTCAGTTCCGTGTGCTAAAACTCCAGGCAACACATTTGGCTTTCGTTGACTCTTTTATTTTCAGAAGAAAATTCTTATTTTACTAAGAAACATAACTAAAATATTTTTAAAACCCCACAAAACAAACAACCAAAACA